>JAKSZP010005887.1:0-48902 GCA_022478985.1 Massospora cicadina | reverse complement strand
AGCACTTGCTCTCACTACACTCTTTTTATTTAATATAATAACTACAGCGGATCCTCACTATTCCGCTCATTATAAACTATTAACAACCTACTTTCTCAATCATCTCATCTTGCTTATATTGTAGTGACTTCAGATGATACCGCTTTCATGGCTTAGTTATTCAATTCGCCATATCTCATTGGTTCTGTCAATTCTTCATATGTTAATTTCACAATCACCTAATTTGAGGCAATTTCCCAACAACCCAATATTGCCTCATTTTGAGGCACTCAGATAATCATAACTCATATTAAACTTGGCGGATTCCACCCATTTTGCCATATCATCTTAGGGCTTATTGTCCAGTAATATCAGAATTGTGACAATGGCGTAGTTCCTCTCAATGTCTGAGAGTGTTCAGCCCACATACGCCACCAGATGTTTGTCTTCAAGTTCATCTACTTGGTTCAATATGGCGCTGATCGCCGTCAACAAAGCACCAGTTCTTTAATAAATCCCTGACCAAAAATTGGATATTTCAAAATTGGAGAATCAATTAAGTACTTGTGTACTCATCAAAGGTTTTCTGTGCTTCTTTATTCCACAATAATCCTTTCTTTGGATCCTTCAACATATGAAATAAGGGCTCAGAGATTCTGGCAAAATCCCTAATAAATCTTCTATAGTATCTGACAATTCCAAGGAACACTTGGATACCTTGGACACTCTTTGTCCAGTTATTTGTTCTATGGCTTTGATCTTCTGGGCTTGCAGCTGCAGTCCACTAGAGTTGATTAAGAATCTCAGATATTCCAACTATTTATTGAAGAAGTGACACTTCCTTGGCTTAATCTTTAGGGTTATCTGCAGACAGTCGCTTGAACACTTCCTCCAAGCGGTGAAAATGGTCAGTGAACGTCCTACTGGACACATTGATATTGTCCAAGTACACCAGGATGCATGACAGCTTCAAGTCATTTAGTATTGCATCCAATTTTGTTTTGAATTGATGATGAACTCGTCTCCAGCAATTACTGATCATTGATTGATATTAATGAGTTAAATGATTCTCTCCACTATCTTGGATTAATCATTTCCTGTTTTGACCTCATACTTTTCATTGGTAATGTAATTCAATACTCTTAATTGATTGATTCACTTTCTATCTCAACCAATATCTCATCTAGTGTCTCATCTAACACCTCAAACCTCAGGACTATTTAAAGAGGACCCATTTTACCCTGAGTCAGTCCTGCTGTTCCTTGGGACTATTTCAAGTAGACCCAATTTCAACCCAAGTTGGCCCTGCTGAAAATCTTCATCTTGAGTAGATATCTGGTGTAACAGGTTTTCTTGCAACACTAGACTGTTCCATATCTAGGCTGAAAGTCCTTTTCCAGATCTTGAGTATCCTCAATTTGCTTCACTAGGAGCTCCACTTCTGAGCTAAATGAGCGCAATTGAATGTGATCCACTTCACGTTCTGTATTCATTAATGTTACTTTCCTTGTAACTTATTGCCAGAATTAGAAACATCTTCATATAAAATCACGTTCTAATATCTTTTACTTAACTAAACACCTGTAGTGAGCACAAATTGTTAAAATTATAGGTTTTCTGATTATTCTCAGTTAATAGATCCTATAAAAAATTAACTGCATAGGTTTAGTTGTTGTGCGATTCTCCGCGTTATTTGATAGTGAAATATAATTGTCAATAATAGTATGGATAACATCGATGAATTCCCCCCTCAGGTTGGGACCATCTAGTACTAAAAAAATAATAGTATGGATACTATTATACATAGTTGAAGTCACTTTTGAGCGATCTAAATTTAAAGTTTTATTTATCCACAGCTGTCTGCCCAAACCTATTCTTTGATGTCCTTGTCTCCGCCGCCTGCCACCCCAGTGTGGGGCAGCAGTGAACCCCCACCTAGCGTTTTCTGCCCTGTGGGCAAGCACGTTCAGACAGGCTCAAACAGCCCGCCAACTGCTTCCAACCATTTTGTCCCCCCACGGGACTTAGCGCTCCACCTGGCGCGCGTCCATCCTTCTCGCCCCATCCTCTCGCCCTCCCTCGCTCTGCCATTCGCTATTGCCTCAGAGTGGACTATGGGCGTTTGTTCTCATATGCTGATAAGGCAATTATTGAGCTAGCCACAGCGGCCTTTGCGCCAGCTGGCTTTATAGACTTCCGCCCTTTTAAGGGCTACTTTGACGTTGGGTTCCAATATGAGGAGGATGCTGAAGCGGCAGCACAAACTCCTCTAATTTATAAAAAAACCCCCATTCCCACAACCCATACTCGCCTCCCTTCAGACACCAAGCTGGTGGTATCCTTTGCAAATTTCCCATCCCACCTTCCACCCCAGGTTTTGTATGACCAGTTGGTCGCGGGGCTCATGGCTTATGGCACTCAGCCCAACCTCATCTTTGCCATTCCATCTGGTGCAGAGCGCCTTGCTGCTCCTTGGGCAACAACCACCATCATACCACACCACCCTACCATAGCCCAACAAATCCCACCCCGCGCTAGTGTGGCTGCAGCGCCTGATCATTTCTTATGGGCTCGGGTCAATAATGGTAGGCAGATTTGTTCCCTCTGCTTTGGCCTTGAACATGCAAAAAGAGCATGCCCTTAGGCCAAGTCCGCTGTTGCGGCTTCTGAGCCTCCCTCTGGAGGTTCAGTATGGGGCGCTTTGCTGCCCCCTCCCACCCTCCAATCTCGTTCAGTGGGCCCACATGGAAAATCAGCCCCCCCAAGACCTCCAGCCTCACTCTCCCACCTAAATCTACCCCAGCCAATCAGAGCAATGCTTGGACCACCATTGGCACCCAATCAGCTGCCCATTCGCCTTATCCCACCCACCCAAATTCGAACGCCACTATTCCAGTGAACCAAAATCCATGGGATGTATTGGCTGAAACTGACAAATCAGGTAATGTCCTCATTAGTAAGCATACAGGTCAGCCTCTCTGCCAAGGCGATTATAGTCAGGCGGAATTTTTCCTTCCTGACTTTGATGAAACCCCTACCCCTCGCCATTTCGCTCCTCTTCCCAATACAGCCCCCTTCCAAAGTGATCACCAGCTCGCCTTAGCTGCGGTGGCCTCTCCTCATTGCCTGAAACTATGCACCGCAGTGGCCCAGTCAGTGGCTCAGCTCCAGCATGGCCTGCCCACCCTCTTCTTCCCCCCGACTTCCCTGAATCTCCCTGCAGTGACATCTTGAAACTATTTGATGATGCTGAAGTTGCTGTTATGACTGTCGCAACAATTGCTTCATTCAACCCCTCAGCCAAAATCACCCGCCACAGTATCTCCCTTTTCACCCAACTTCCTGAAGCCCGCAAAGAAGCTGAAGTTCTCCTCGCAGCTTTTGTTGAAACACTTTCCCGTCATTATCTTCATGCAGAAGAGGAAAACTCCTACTACGCTGACCTTAACCCCCACTATGCGGATGCCCCAACGCCCTGGCTCTCTGCTCTGATCTGGTACTGTAACCAACATCCCTTGATCGAGGTGGGTCTTTCTGAAAAGCAACCCCCCGACCCCTCCTCACCCTCTGCCATGGTGGGTTAGCAGTTTCTGCTTCCCACCTGGTTAGTAGTTTTGTTTTGTCATTTTGAGTGTTGTGTTCGGTACTGTCCATCCCCTGGTCAGCATACCTCAGATAAATCTAGAAACTATTATACATAGTTGAATTGAAGTACTAAATTTTGTCCAACGCTCAGCCAGTATTTTCTCTCAAAATTCTTATGATGTACTTAATAGGGATTCATTTCCTTGGTACTGCCTAACTTAACCCATGCTCAGATCCCTGTTACAGTTTCTCTCTATGACACACAGTCAACAACAATCACTGATTAAATTAAGCTTCTTCTCTGGATCTTCACTCAGATCCTTACTCTTTATCCTAAAGATTCTCCCAATTAGAGCACACAGAAATAATTTCCTTAAGAAAGAATAGAACTCGAACTGGATTCTGATAAAGTATACTAAGATAATACTTTGGAAATTAATCTGGTA
Organism: Massospora cicadina; assembly: GCA_022478985.1. Taxonomy (NCBI): domain Eukaryota; kingdom Fungi; phylum Entomophthoromycota; class Entomophthoromycetes; order Entomophthorales; family Entomophthoraceae; genus Massospora; species Massospora cicadina. The sequence continues at coordinate 44,892 of JAKSZP010005887.1, read as the reverse complement.
ATTAATTAATGATTAATTACTTAATGTTTTCTATTAGTGAATTTTTAGGGAATTTATAGTGGGATATTCAGCACCTAACCCTTTGTTGGCATCTCCTCAATGATATGTAAGCCGTTGCTGTTGAATTACTCATCCTTGTCTCAGCAGTGATGGTCTTCCTCATCCTGGCTAGGATTCCGTTATTGGACTTCTTCAAGACCTAAAATGGAAAGAGTCATAAAATATGTCCCTAACATTTTCCTCTTAATCCCAGCAAACCAATCTTATTTGGCAAGTGACCTGCTTAGGTAATGGGACCTGTTACCCATTAAGGAAGGTCACAAACTAATTGATTTATTCACTTGTTGCAGGCGGCATCACTCGCCTCACAACTTGATCTTTAATTTATCAATCAGTTATTGATGATACCCAACTAATCCAAATTGGTACACCTGATATTTAATCAACTATCAGATGTTCCTATTTTGTCAGCAGCTCTGTCATAGTTGAACAACTTGATAGTGGGAACCAACCCCAAGGATAAAGCTGGGCGACCGGAGGCCCAGAAGGTGAAACTTCAGGCTCTTCCTGACCTTAAGCACACATTAGACCAACGCTGGGTACAAGCCAAATATGCCCAGGTTGTTACTAATGAGGTGCAAAACGCCCAGCCCCTTATGATGGCCCAGGCGTTAAAACGGACGATCTATGTAACAAACAAAGATGGTTTGATTTGGTTAATTGGCGAATGGGGTTTTAAAACCCGTTCAAGTTACAAAATTATGAGTTTGGGTAGAATACAGCCACAACCAATCACTTGGGTGAAGGCAGTTTCAGTGTATTCTACCAAATTGGATGGGAGCGTTTGCCTATTTGAGTGTCAAGGCTTGGGCACATTTCCGCAGACCCATAACTACCCTGACTCAGTTTAAATTTGTTTTTCACAACCAACACTCCTTGTTGGTTGACTTTTACCAATAAACCTTTACCATTTCCCGTTTTTACTTATGTATTCTGAATAATCCTGTTCGCGTACCTCTTTGAGGAGGTCTTGCGCTACATTCACCATACCATTTTACACATAATCCAGTTAGCCCCTAGTGCACCATTGGTTCGCCCAGATTCCCTCCAACCTGGGATGCTTACCCCTTTCCCCTTTATGCACCGCATCATTTTTGGAGTTGTAGTTCTTATAATGATTGTCTTCTTTCTCTTAAGTTATTATTGCTCCAGCCCCCTCTGCTGGGCTTTAGTAACCATGGTAATAACGACTAGTTTCCGTGCATTGGCTCTGTGCACCGTGCACCACCACGCTGGGAACAGGAGAGTTATAGACACTCTCCTTACATGCTCTGCCCAATGAGATCTTAAGAGTTCATTCAAATTGATCCTCAGAGATCCAGCCTAGGCTAAGAACCTTAAATCACCCAAACCTTATTACCTTGAAATCAGGGTCAACTGATATCCAATTCACTTCGCTTAAGGAAATTATCCTAGCAATCCCTGGAGATCTAGTCAGCTGGGAATATGGGCAAAAATCCCAACACCTTATTTGTTTATTCCATATTCCCTGTAATAAGTATAATATCTTAAGGCTAACTTACTTAAATATATTTTAGATTACCATAACTTAAGTCTCTGTTTATAAGTTTAACAAAAAAAAACATAAACTATTAAAAGTTATTATGATAAATGTCAGACAATTGTCATATCAACTTCAGCAAAAATATATCTTGGGTAAGAAGAGCTTCGATCTAACATATATAATTAGCAAATTACAAGTCCAATCTCATAATAATAATACTTCAGATGAAAATAAAGACAAATCAGCCAAAAGACCCTGGTCAATTCTCAGTAGAGCCCTTCATATTGGGGTACCTCTTTTTTAAATACCACATGGGCAATTAACACGAAATTGGGCAGTTGGATTACTCCAATCATGCAGCGGACTCTGGGGCATCCGTTGAAGGGTTCACCTCAGCTACGTCTAGTTCCATTAAAGCCTAAATGGGGACCACACCCTTTTATAGGCTTGGAGAAGGTCCCCCAAGGTGAAATTATTTTATCAAATGGTAATTGGTTGAAATATCCAATCATTACCTCATGGGTTCAGTCTGCCTAAAAATAACTTCCTATCAATCATCTCGCCAAAGTGAACTGAATTTCCTGAGCTCTGATATGACAAATCCATATATTCCCTTATTTGAACATTACTAAGCTATTCCAAATGTTAGCATTTAATCCTTTTGATTTTCAATAATAATTTTTAACTGAGCAATCCAACCAGGGGACAGACATTACCAATGCAAAAAAGAGCTAAAATCCCATAATAAAATAACAAAAAGTAGAAATGAGACGGATGGATCTGCTCAAACTGACGTGAAATTTAAACAGAACACATCAACCAAGTTAGAAGTGGAAACCGCTACCCATCCATGGCGGTGGGTAAAGGTAGATCAGGAGGCTCTTTTTCCTCATTTGTTGTGGACATGTAGCAGCACAAAACTAGTAGCAATGGTATGGCGAATCATGGAAATGGGGGTCAAGATAACAAATGGGTGCTTGCAACTCAATGTTTGCGATGAGGAGGGTAAAAATATAGTTTTCAAGTGCTTTTTCCACCTCAAGGCGTACTTTAGGTAGGGTGGCGATGGTTGAAAGGTTGTTACAGGTAATGTGGGTCTTTAGGCAAAACTTTGCAACTTCCACAACTTTTTAAACTGTTAAATTTGCCACCTGATAGTATCAGAGATGGTCTTTTTTCGGTTTTAGAAGCATAGTACTAGGTAGGATAGGAGGTGGCAGGCCCATAGCAAGTACTGAAACTTTTTTTTTGCAATGGCTTTACAGGTTGGGCGACATTTTAGGGAGTCTCAACTTTCAATTCTTGAACAGTCTATATACTGAGCGGTAGTATCTAGAAGACTCACTTTTTTACTTTCAATACCATGCCAAATAAAACCTTTTAAAACCCAACTTCACTTTTATTTATATAGTATTTTTTATTTTAAAGTGTTTTTGTGGAAATCCAGCTGTTGTCAGCACCAGCAAGCCTAAAAACTCGCTGGATTCCCACAAATAATTGCTCACTACAGGGGACACCCTGTATACCACAAAGATATTTATTGACAAAATGGAGGGCGCACGTGCTGGAAATGTTACTAACTGGGTAAAAAATGGAGATGGAGCAGAAGATGACTGTATGGATAGCCCCCCAACCTTATCATTTGGATGAGAGCAGTTTGAATGAATCCTGACATCAGAGTCTTACTGCCTTACCTGGCCTGCAACTGAAGTAGTGAGAGACCTAACTCATGGCATATTAAACCCTGGCGATATTGCTTCCCAAGGAAGAGGATCATCTATAGAGGATCATCTTATGTGCCTTTATGAGACCTGAATAATTCCTAATACCTATAGCCAGTTTATCAATTTGACTACCTATGTCCGCAAATTTGCCCATCATACCTTGTTTCATATGATACACCTATTAGCCATCCATCTTGAAGAGCTACATTGACACAAGGTAAACAATGACGCTCTAAGATTAGCTTATGATAATTTATACAAAATGACCTCTGAACATATTGGAGCAGCTAAATCTGTTGTGGAGGCAAACCAAAAATTCATTATTTAGTTGCATGGGCGGCTCACCACTATAGATACTGGTGTAGTAAAGTATATAGAGGAGGTGATGAAGATTTTTTGCGGTGAGATAAACGCCTCCATCGCTAACATCCGCTCTCTACTTGAGTAGTTTTCCAAGGACCTTGAAAAGCATGAAAAGCAAACTTACCACGACATTTTGACGCATTCGTCCACCCCTCAACCTGGGAATGAACAACGTGTAGCTTTGGTGGAGCGGCAACTAGCCCAAGCCTTGTCACGTGTTGAGGAGCTTGAGCACCTTCTATTTCATGAACTATCTAGGGCTACCCCCGCTCTAGAGGCTAAGGTTGCTCAACTAGAAAAGGAGCTATCCCTTAAAGCTTCTTTTTGAGAATACAAAATATTTGGCCCGCTGGATTAGAAAATGTGAAAAAGAAGAGTAGCGGGTCAAAACCTCACTTGAAGGGCCTGCGTTGTGTTGAAGGATGTACATAGTTGGTTTAAGCAGGTTGAGCGTAGCTATGAGCAAATTAAGGGTGACGCACAGTTACAAAGTTCCCATCCTTGTGACGATGAAGGTGTAGGCAGATGAAAGAGGAACAAAAAACCGCGTGGGGGTGATGGAAAATGACAAACAAAACCCAAGCTCTCTTGTGTCACAACTCTGCTTTAAAGTCAAGGCAATGGAGAGTCAATTTAAAGAACTGTAAATACAAAAGCTGGGGATGGAAGCCCAATCGGCTCTATGTGAATACGCCCCTAAAAGTCCACCACCACCATGAAAACCAGACCTGAAGCTATCCAAGTCCATCTCAATCAACTCTCTCACTCCTTTGATCAGTTGGACTTTTGCTCGGAAATCACAGGGACAGATGCTCCTGCAGTTCATACCCTCTCTGAGGAAGACCATGTTTCAATCAACCAACTTTTAAAGACAAATTTATCACCAATGAAGTCAGCATTGCTTGGTTTTATATGTTTACAAAGCTGCTATGGAAGGGGCAACTGACCGTCAGAAGGGCAAACATATAATCTCTTATTTGAGTTGCATGGCTCAGAAGGTGATGGTCCTCCTTATGGATGCTCTTAACTCCTGGTACGAGGTTAAAGAGGCTCTCAAAAACAAGTTTGGCTCAAAACAAAGCTTAAGCATGGAAAAGCAAGCGTTCATGCGCATTAGCATAAGAAAAGGAGAGTCAGTGGTTGCCTTTGTGATACAATTCTATATTGAACTGCAGACGTTGTTGACTTCTAAGATGTTGACCTTGGATGACGCTGTTGCTTATATCTTGGCTGGATTGGCATCTCATCTTCATTTGGCGATGCACATCACTTTCGTCAAATGCTATTTCTGCAACGTTTATGATATAAAAGAGGCTCTACTACATGTCTCTGACTTCCATAAGCCTGAAGTTCCCCATGGAGTAATATCCTGACCTCGCATTCTGGCCATTGAGGATCAAAAACTTTAGCCTTGGGTCCTGGCCATTGAAGACAAAAAGAAGACCCTTCAGATTATGGGACCTGAGGAGTAAAAACCAAAATATAAGCTTCCTGAACGCCCCCAATGTGCATACTGCAACAAGGTTGGGCACTACGAGGCTATGTGCTGGAAAAAGAAAGCTGACACTGTGGAGCAGGAGCAGGGAAAAGAGATGTCGGCTTAGGGAAAGGAACTCCTATTGCCACCAAATCTCATGTGCCTGACTCACTTACTCAAATCATCCATTACCTCTTGTCAAAAATACCCCCAGCACTGAATCTGAAAGGGGTTACGATGATGTTGGATACTATGTATTAGGAGTAACTGCTGAAGTGGAGGTCCCTGATTGTTTAATTTCTGGAGGAGTAGATGAGAACACCATACCCGAGGATACATAATTCAGCCAAGTTCTAGAGTTTCCTGCAGTTATCAATACCGCCAGAAACGCTGATCAGCTCCTATCTAGCTTAAATTGCCCTCTCCAGTGAGGTCACACCATGAAGTCCATCCTGGAGAGTTACCCTGAGACTTCTCGCAAACTAACATCCACCTTTCATATTAAGGAGGTCTTAGCTCTGTCGCCTAACTTTTGAGGGACACTTACAAAGGTGAAAGTGGTCACTTAAAAAGTCCAGGTGATGGCCATCCTGGATACTGGCTCCTGGGTGAACATAATCTCCTCAAAGTTGATGAAAAATATCAAGTTGGCGCCAGACTTGGAGTACAATCAAGAGTTTAGAACACAGGCCTGAACAACACCCGTGCCATTGGGGCATACTCTTCCCTTTCCATTAAAATTGGGAAGCTTATTCTATCAGCCCCCGCAGTGGCTTTAGACAACAATACCTATGATATGCTCATAGGTACTCAACCTATTATCGAATATGAGGGAATCATCACCATGAAGCAAGGTTTTCTTTCGTTATTCAATTATGAAGTCCCTTTAGTTTTATCCAATAAAGATCCCAGCAATAACGAATACTCTTTCTTGGTTGAGTACCCATTTTCCGCTTTACCTTTACATTATACCACCTCAGGATAATATACAAAGAAATTACCTGACTCAGTGGATGCTATGGACGGTATTCCATTTCATGCTGCAGATGAAGTGGTGATTAAGCCAAGTGAACAACAAGTGGTTGACACAAATATTACCCTTCAAATTCCACACCACTGCTTGTTGCACCTCATAAGTATTGAGGGTTTTAGTCACTTATAGCTTCGGGTATTGCCTGGCATTCTAGACCCAGCCTACCATATAGCTATTACTCTTCTGTTGGGGAACCTCATCGGCAAGGACATAGTTATAAGAAAACACCAGGAGATTGGCAGAGGATTGTTAGTCCCTGTGGAGGATATAAGACAAATTCACTTCATTGGCTCTACGTTAGATATGGTCCTGCTAACGGATAACCTGTTATGTACTTTATCCAATGTCCATATCCTGGAAGAGCAGACCTCAGATGTGTTTGATAAATTCCATACCCTTTTGGAAGAATTTAGCGACATATTCTCAAAATCAGATAATGACTATGGACACATGAAGGGCTGATACCACTTCATTGATGTGGGCGACGCCCATCCCATTTGGTCAGAATCTTACCACAAATCAAAGGTTAAAGAACAGAAAAGGAGGACGGAACTCAAGAAATTACTAGACGTGAGTTACTAGTTCCTTCACAAAGTCCTTGGTCTTCTCCCCTTTTGTTAATTAAAAAGAAGAACGGAGGTCATCAGATAGTCATGGACTATCGCAATTAAATAACATTATGAAAAAGATACCTATCCTATCCCCCACATTGACGACGCCCTGGCACAACTCTCCAGCTCTAACTTCTTCTCCGCCATGAACTTGCTAGTGGCTATTGGCAAATTGATCTTTCTCCTCAAGACCAGTAGAAAAGTGCTCTTATTTGCAGTGAGGGTCTCTTAACCTACCTAAATACCTCAAAGGTTGTGCAACGCACCCGCAACTTTTCTGCACATGATGGATCACATCTTGCAGGACCTGAAGTTAAGTTAAGTCATCGTCTATCTTAAGGTCATCATAGTGTTATAAAAAACCTCTAATAAACATCTTGATCACCTGATGGAGGTGTTTTAACGCTTAGGTGAACTTAAAATTTCAAGTTAAAACCCTCAAAGTATACCTTCTTCCAACGGAAATTGTATTTCCTTGGACGCTCAATTGAAAAGAGGGAATCCAACCCATAAAAAATAAGTTCGAAGTGATTGCAGTAATGCCTCCCCCTAAAAATTTATGGGGTATATAGGCATTTTAAGGGATGATGGGGTAATACCATCAGTTTATCCCTAAGTTTACCCAGCTCAGCGAGCCTCTTGTCCGCCTATTGACCAAAAACACTCCTTTTCAGTGGGGTGCTGAACAGAAGGCCGCTTTTGAGACGTTGAAGCAACTGCTACAACAACGTCCTATTCTGAGGCGGCCTGACTATAATAAACCCTTTATCTTGTTTACTGACGCCTCATACTACGCCTTTAGGGACATCTTAGCCTAATTGGATGAAAACAGTATAGATCATTCTGTATCATATTTTAATAAGATGCTGTCAAAGGCGATATGCAGCTACAGTGTAACAGAGAAGGAGTGTCTTGCCGTTCTGTTAGCTGTAAAGCATCAACTTCCTTTCCTATATGAGAATACCTATACTGTGGTTACAGACCAAAATTCTCTGAAATGGTTATAGAACATTGAGAACCCTACTGGCCATTTAGCTCGCTGGGCTCTAAAACTTTAGCATTATGACATGAATATTGAACACCGTGCTGGAACTTGTCACAAAAGTTGATGGGTTAACTCAGCTGACAGTACTTCACTTGGATGATAGTGAGGCGGAGATGCTATATGACCTCTTAAAGACCCCCAATGAATGGGAGGATGAGGATGAGCCCATACAGAAAATTTTAGCCCGGCTCTCCTGCAACACCAAAGTGGAGAGAGGAAAAATGTACAAGCAGGTGGGGGCAAAGTGGCTACCTTACCTTTGGCCCTCATAACCTGTACCTGCTATCCTGGAAGCTCATTCCACCTTAGGACAAGGAAGATCAAAGAAACCCTGTAAGTGGATTAAGGACCAGTATTATTGGGTAGGAACTATGGAGACTATTGTTGAAGTCTTGGATGCCTACCTCATTTTAAAAAGCATTTCAGTTTCAAGACTAGATACCAATATCAACCAACTTCCCCTCAACAACTGTTACTCACTATCAGTTTGGATGTAGTAGGTCCCCTTTCTCAGACTACTAGTGGAAACAGATCTATCCTAGTAGCCATTGACCACTTTACTAAGTGGGTTGAAGCTGTGGATCTTCCTGCCCAAACGGCCAAGGTCACAGACACCCTTTTACATCAAAACATATTCACTCATCATGATTGTCCCCAAGTACTACTCTGTGATAAAGGTAAGAACTTCACCTCCAGAGTAATCAAAGTCCTGGCTACCTCCATGGGAGCCCAACAACTTACTAGCTCCATATAATCCCTCTACCAATGGGAGAGTAGAAAGAGCAAATGGGACCTTTTTTTCATTCTACAAAAATTGGCCTCCTCTGATCCACTTCACTGAGATCAATACCTACCCAGTGCTCTTATGGCTTACTGGATTAGTTATCATTGTATCTTAAAAATGCTCTCATTCCGTGTCTTGTATGGGTGGAAACCAAAAATACCTGCACTCTTAGATAAGGATGTTTTCTCTAGTGGTGGGGAACCTGAAAAAGCCATTAGAAAATTGGATCACCATATCATTTAGCTTTAATCTGAGGCTTTTATGCACTTAGCTAAAACGGTCACTAAAGAAAGACAATATGCCAATGAGCTTTGTGCTCCCCTGCATTCAAAACAAGTGTCTGATATAGTCTTATACTACCAAAATCGCATCACTCTTAAAGGTGACAAACTTAAATCAATTTGAGAGGGTCTGTTCACCATAACAAGAGAGGAAATGAGTATTCTTAATATCCTTAGCTACTGGGACTACCATTAATCAGATACATGACCATTTCCTAAGGTCCTATTCTTCCCCTCAATATTCTTGAGAGTGGTGATGTTGTAAAATTGCCATTTTGACTTTGGCAAAAGAATGTCTTTGGTAAGAAATAATTATGATTTAACAAATATGATCGGCAAATTACAAGTCTAATTTCATAATAAAGATACTTCTGATGAAAATAATGACAATATTGGCCAAAAGACCATGGTCACTTCTAGGTGGATTTCCGCAAATTGGGGTACCACTTTTTAAATACCACATGGGCAATTAACATGAGATTGGGCAGTCAGATTGCTCTGACCATGAGGCGGACTCTGGGCGTCCATTGGTGGGTTCTCCTCAAGCCACGTCAAGTTCCATTAAAAAATCTAAGCGTGCACCCCCTTTTATAGGCTTGGCGGAGGTCCCCAATGTTCATTTATTTTATTAAATGGTGATTGGCAAAAATATATCAAATTGTTACCTCATGGGTTCATTCTGCCTATAAATAACTTTCCGTCAGTCATCTCACCAAAATGAACCAAATTTCCTGAGCTCCAATAAGACAAATTCACATATTCACTTACTTGGACGTCACTAAACTATTCCAAATAGCATTGGAACCATTCAACTTTTGATACTTGTATAGTTTAAATACTGATTGGTATTATTGATACAACTCACTTTTTTGCTTCCAATCCCACACCAAATAAAAACCATTTAAAATCACAAAATTACTTTATTTATGGAATTAAAAAACAATTTTAAAGTGTTCTTGTGAAAATCCAGCTGTTGTCTGCACCAGCAAGCCTAAAAACCTTCTGGATTCTCACAATCAATATCAAGTCATACTAAGAGATATGATCAAGTATTTAGATATAAAGTGTAAGACCCAGTAACAAGTAAAAGTCTAATAGCTTATATATATCTTTTTACCATTTCAAATAATATATATCTTTTGGTGTTTTAAGAAGGTTTATAGCCTAACCTTTGATCTAATAAAGGCTTCTAATCAGCATTTGCCAAATAAATAATGTTACTTTCATTTTTAAAATATATTTTTTAGAAAACTTATAATTTTTTTATCTTAACCCTATAAACCTTTTTAATCCATAAAGCTTATATAAAAATAATATATATCTATTAAAAATTTTAGTATTTTCCTAAATAATCATTAAACAGAGCTCTTAATGTAAAAAAAGCTATGATAATTGTCAGGATTTCACCAAATTCATGTATCTCTGAAAATTTCACTCCATCAATTCACCTGGCATTATTGGAAGGAGAGAGCAATATATCTCAATCTATCAAAGTTAATGATCAATCTCTTCCTGATCAGTTGATTGAAGATTTGATTGCACAGAGATTAATTTGCTCTGATAGATTATGAGCCATTACAAAGCCTATAATATCCCCTCTTTTCTGATAATAAATTTTAGTTTGAATTATAACCTGTATCTTTGTTTAATTTTTACTGCTTTTTTGGAGAATCTGCCCCTTGTAACTTTAAGAGAAAACTTGCTCATCAGAAGTGTAATCCAAAACTTACAGACTGGTGCTCACTACAGGGGCACTCTGAGTTACGCACCAGTGAAAATGTCAATCATTACCATAGATTATCATTTTTCACCTGAAGAAGCTCATGACCATGAGCAAGGCCGCATATTATGATGGGTTTATTTTACTTGAAACCCAAATTCCAAACTACCCTCCACGTTGGAATTTCATGCCAACATGAAATTTTATGGTCCTAGCTTAAGCTTTACCTCAGATTTTCAAATACCATCTGTGGTTTTAAAAAATATTATAAATCAACTGCTTGAAGGTGCTTTAATTCCTGGAATCCATGCTACCCAATCTCGATCTAATGCTGTACCCTCTATCTTGTGGGAAGTGTTGCAATCCTCCCAAATGCCTGAAATTGGCCCCAAGAAATACTTGCACCAGCTCTTTCACCCAACCTTATACCATTTATTACCTGTAGTGGGAATGCACCATCAAGGGATGCTCAATTTACTAGAAGGACTTCAATCCTTGAATAATCATGTTTCCAAATTTTTCAAGTCTGCCTCTGAATTAGCCAAGATAGTTTTGAGGCCATTATTAGTAATTGATCCCTTCTCAATGAAATTCATCAACAGTATATTAAGCTCAATATTGGGATGTCTGGGTTTGTTGATGATCAGTTCACAAAGTGAGTTCAGGAGATTCAGAGAGATTGGAGAGAGGGTCTTTCCCAACTCTCTGAGCGTAATCAATTAATGGAGGCGGAATTTAGAACCTGTCTCATTCAATTGGAACAGCTGTAATCAGTGATTAAATTCCAGGTCAATGAGGTAGAGAAAGCATTTGGATCTATGGGTCTCCCAGGGGTTGAAGGACCTCATGGGCCACCTGGGGGTGTAGGACCACGTGGACCACCTAGTGCTGATGGACCTCGAGGACCTCCCAGGAATATAGGGCTTTGGGTACTGCCAGGCATGGAAGGACCTTGGGGCCTCTGGGTGCTGATGGGCATTCCGGATCCCTTCAAAATATTGAACTCACTCTTAAGTATGATGGATCACTTGCATGAACAATTCTATAAGTTGGCCAATGAATGTAACTTAACCCCCAATGGGGTACCAATTGATCCCCTTTTGTCACTAAAATATTTATCTGATGAGTTGGACATTTTGGTAAATGGGCAAAGGACACCAATATCCTGCTCCATGCATGTGAATCTAAAGGAGAAATGCTCCAAGCAAAGATTGAGACGCTGGAACTCAAGTATAATGCCCAACAAGAACAGATCTTTGAGCTATCTCACCAATTAGATGAGAAAGTCAGGCTTGCTTAGCTGAACCATTGGATTAGTGAAATTTGTACTGAAGCTGCTGGCCCTTATCCTCAATTTTCTTCTCAAACGTTGGACTCCAATTTGTATGTTTCCACTCAATCCAAACAACCCAGAGTATATGTTTTGATCTCCTAATGCCCCCATGAGTTTCAAACCAGTATACAAAGACAAGTACTCCCTGGGGGAAGGCAACATTATCTCCTTCCTCTATCTTCATGAAAAGGCGCTAATTGAGGCTACAGATCACCAAAAAATGAATTATTTTCCAAATTGCCTTACTCATTTAGCTCAGGATATCATGGTACCTCACTTGATGACTTGTTCTACTTGGTTTCAGGTGAAGGAAGCGCTAATCAAAGAATTTGAGAGTGAGAAAACTTTACCCTCCCAAAAACAGGCATTTATGGGTATACAGCCCCATCAAAACGAATCCATCAAAGACTTTGCTCATCAGTTTCATTGGGAAGTTCAGACTCTAGTGGCTTGTGGTCAGTTAAATTTGGATGATACTACAGCAATAATGTCAGTTTTTTCTTCTGGAACGCAAATGCAAGTTTATATGATAAGTGTAAAAAAGAATTTCGAAAGTATTTTGGATATTAAGGAGGCCTTATTGGAATTGCCTCATCAATTCTCCAAAAAACCCTGAGGTTATGAGTCTCCTAGACCTAGTCGCTCCAAAGTCTATGCTATGTCTGAGAATACTAGGGCAATCCAGTGTAACTACTGTCACTGATATTTTTATACTGAGGACCGTTGTTTCAAGAAGGAAGCAGATGAGAAGAAGAAAAGAGATAAGCCCAATAAGATTCTCCACCTTGATAATAATAAGAGTGCCCAGCAAGAACATCAAAGCTTAATTGAGTACAATAAAGATGAACATTCTTCTTAATCCTTGCTCTCCTTGTTGGCTTTATCCTCTCAGTAGAGAAGCACCATTACCCATATTGACTTCTGAGTGAATCAAGTCAATGCCAAGGCTATCATAAATACAGGGTCTCCTGTGAATGTTATTTCATCAAAACTACACCAAGCGGATCAAATCAACTCCTGATATTTCTCACTTTGAAGAATATGGCACGGCTGGACCCCAAAGTACTTGGTCAATTGGAGCTTTTTCGTCCCTTCCCCTGAAAATTGGGAAATTATCTTTTACAATCCCTGCCATTATACTTGATAACTTGAGTTATGACCTACTTTTAGGGACTCAATTTTTATGAGAATTCAATGGTGGTTATCAAGTACCCTTACTCATCTTTGTCACTCTTGGGGTATAGAGTTCCCTTATTTTTATTTAATCATGCTTCTACCTGACGTCGGTTATGTCTGCTAGAAGGAAACAAAAGTTCTTATTCACTTCAATATCATATTAAAGATTCTCGCGTAAAATTACCCCCTACATCAGCTAATATTGAAGAGGGGATACCTATTTTCTCCTCCAAAAACTTAGTTATACCACTAAAATCACAGTTATTTGTTAACTCTTCTTTGCATTTTTCGGTTCCCAAAGGGCATTTGTTACAAGTTCAAGGCATTTTCAACCCTTCTGCTAAAGAACTCTTTCCTTGTCCTGGAGTATTGGATTATGCTTACTCAGGATCATTATCTGTCTTACTGGTGAGCCTTACCAATGAACCAAAAATTGGTAGATCAAGAGCATCTGATTGCTTATGTCAAGTTACTGCCCTTATCTCGGATTTATGATGTTAAACCCTTCAGAATTCAACAAGATTTTGGGTTGGAAAGTGATTAGGAAATCCTTACTGTGGGTCCAGCTATCGGAAAACACCTCACTAAGGAACAGGAGAAACAAGTGCTTCGATTATTAGACAAATATTCCGACATTTTTGCTAAGCATACTTACGATTTTGGGAAGATGAAAGGAGTAATGCACTCTGTTGAAACTGGCAATAACCCTCCTATTCGTGCAAAGCTCTATCATAAGTTTAAAGTAAAGAAGCCCAGGTTACTAAGAAGCTGCATCAATTGTTGGAGACTGGATTGTTAAAACCCTCCAATAGTCCTTGGGCATCTCCATTGTTATTGGTTAAATAAGAAAGATGGCTCTCACCAAATTGTAATATAAATTATTGCAGACTGAATTCTATTACTCAATGTGATTGTTATCCCTTACATAGGATCAATGATTCCCTTAGGTTGTTGGCTGGATCCACCTATTTTTCAGCTATGGACTTAGCCAGTAGATACTGGAAAATCGAGTTATCACCAGAAGACTGTGCCAAGTGTGCCCTGATATCAAGTGAAGGTTTGTTTGAACCAACTTATATGATTCAAGGATTAAGAAATGCCTTAGAAACCTTCCTGGGGCCATTGAACGAGTTGTTGGAACCCTAGTCGCAATTCTAAGGGGGATGGCATCCACTGACCCAACTTGGTGGAATTTTTCTTTGCCTAGTGCCTTGTTTGCTTATTGGATAAGCTATCATCATATTATCAAAATGTCATCTTATAAGTGCATATATGGGCGGGATCCTTCAGTCCCTTCTAGTGTTCAGACAATCCTCAAGGAGAGCATTTCAGAGAAGTCTGATCTAATTATGAAGAATCTGGCTGATGAGATTATTCGTCTTCAAGCTCAAGCAATGAAAATTGATAGAAACAACCACTTTAAAAGAGACTCAAAGAAGCAATCAACACAAACCTGCCTTACTTGAATACCAGTTTGGGAATTACATTATGTACTATCATTCTCAGCCTGGTGGGCGAGCTAAAAAATTAGGAACTAATTGGTCTGGTGCCTATTGAGCTATATTTTGAAAGGAATTAGAGTATTTAATTGTTCATGTTGATACTGGTATAGTGGTAAATCATATTCATCCTAGGTTTTTGAGAAGTCACCTTCTACTGCAATTGTTCCTGGAGGGGAGAAGTGTTGGGATTTCACCAAATTCATGTATCTCTGAAAATTCCAATCCATCAATTCACCTGGCATCATTGTAAGGAGAGAGCAATATATCCCAATCTATTAAAGTTAATGATCAATCTCATCCTGATTAGTTGATTGATATTTTTGAATCTTGCAGAGATTAATTTGCTCAGATAGATTATGAGCCATTACAAAGCCTATAAATATCCCTTCTTTTCAATAATAATATTTAGGTCAAATTACAGCCTGTATTTTCGTTTAAAATTTACTTCTTTTTTTGGAGAATCCTCTCAGTGTAACTTTGAGAGAAGACCTGCCCCATTGGAAGTGTAATCCATAATTTCCAGAATAATAAAAATCTATACTATAGCTCCAGGTTCTTCTGTCTTCTTAGCTTATATGGACTCAGTTTTAAGAGCCTAAATTTTGTCTTTTGATTATCTAATATTGTTTAATATATATTAACTCTAGTAATGATTTCTTGAAATTACTTTTTTATACAATATGAGATGTACCAGCTTCTAACTAAGATATCTATCTTTTGTTCCTAAAATGGACTTTTCTTTTTTGTTTCTTTAACATCTCAATAATTGATGAAGAGTTTCATGTCCTCTTATATAGTTATTGTTAATCAAATCTATAAGATTACAAGTTATAAACTTTGAGGTATTACCAGGATAATTGCATTTTTAAACTTATTCTAATACAATCAATCATTTATTCTTTGTACTTAGTATGCCAGAACACTCAAAAATTCCTTACTGTAAATGCAAAAAAGCAATATTATTCTTATAAATCCTAATTTTAACTGGAAATGTGCATACTGTATTACTAATATATAATACATAGTAAATATTAGCTATATATGCGCTCTGATTAAGATGTGTTTAGAGCTCTACCAACAGTAAAACAGCATCAGGCTTTCATTTTGTACAATATCTTTTGCCTATTTCCGTTAAACTGTAGTATTTTTTCAAAAATTAAGACTCCACCTGTAATCTAGAGCAGTTTAAGTATACTAAGCAGAGCTTTAATAAAAACTCAAGAACTTTGCCTAAAAAGTAGATCTTGAATTTTTTTTGAATTCATATGGTTAGCCCCTTTGATATGTAGTTATACATATAAAAAAATAAAATTTGACAACTATAAGCACCATTAAAATTATATATGTACTTAAAATAATTAGAAATTATATTTAGCTATCTCAACTCAGTCATATTTATTGACTTTAGAGGTGATGTAAGAAGTATCTGTTTCAAGTATGTATGACTTTCAAAATTATCTTGACGGGAAATAATTTATTTTATTTAATTTAGCTTAGGATTTTCACTGACCTAGTTATCACAACAATTGCAAGAACTGGCGTCTTCATGATTTTAGGGCAAAAAAGTAAAAAACTAGTGGTTATCAAAAATATGTTAATTTAGAGGACTATCTAGCTAGATAAATAGATTTACTAATTTTAAGATACTAACTGCGCTATTTATGAATATAATTTACCAATAGTCTCTTTAAATTATCTGAGCTTTTGATAGAATGACTATATATACAAATTTGCTAACTAAAAATATAACAACATTTGTTGTAACCCTTTCTTGTAAAATTCACATTTTAGTAATAAGAATTATAATAATTATGACCATAAACTTACCTCCAAACAGAGCGAATCAGAGTGTGAAACTTTTATGGAAAGGTAAATCCAAAAACAAACTATTTAAAGTAATACAAAATAAGTATAAATTACAATATGATGCAAAAGATATTGTGAGGATCCCTGATGCAGCCATCAGTATGGATAGGCAACTACACGCCTTTAGGATGAAGAAAGTGAATGCCCCTTGATCAATGCCACTAGAGAAAATAGCATACTTTGGACACACCTCACTGAGAGATGGGGGGATGCTGCCCCCCATAATAATCTGGCCCTGACCTCAAGCCAGCAAGCTCTCTGAAACCCCATTTTTATGAGTATACCAAAATGTACACTAGATGAATTGGGGACATATGCTGAGAAATATGCACCCAAATCATCAAATTTGTGATCTGAACTCAAAAAGGCAAATTTTATACTCCCTATTGAGTGAAAATCCCCAAACAAACTGATCAAAAATCCCATAAATATGATTATTGAAGAACCTCATTCAGGAAAATAATTTCAGAGGAAATGAGCATAAAAGGTTCACACAAGAAAGTTGTCAGGAATCCCCAAGTTGAAGCATAGGATATGCCATCTGCCATATCAAAATCTTAAGGCCTAAGCAAACAATGGAAGGCTTGAAAAAAGTAAAGAAGACCAATTTTATGTCACTCTTGGAAATATTTGGCAGCCACTCTGTCGTTATACAAGTGCACAAATCTTCCCATCTCACTTGTTTTACAATATAAAAACCCATCGCTCTGCCTACAGTAGGGTGCTGGGTTATTTTGTAATCTCCTTAATAAAACCTTGATTTTAAAAATTCAGATCAATTTATATTTAATCAGTTTAAGAATTCTGTATCCTCCAACAAAATCACCATGACCAATGGAAGATTCCCACTCACTGCTCTCTGTAATGGCAGTTTCCATTCCATTGTGTGGGTTTAGTACTGAATTCCCTCATTGGAAGCAATCAAGGAACCTACCCTGGAGAATTGACCATATAATCCTTACTTGAAGATATGTGGGCAAGAATCTCTGCCCCAAAAAACAAGCTAAACTGACTGAAATGATCTATTGTGGTCATGACCTAATTGAGGGGAACATCATAACTAAATGGAACTCTGAAAGACTCTTGCGGTTTAAAATTGTATTACAGTGACTATCTCTCATTATCAAACGCAATCTTAGATTATCCCCAAACGCAAATTAAATCCAAAGTGATAAACACTCCCCCATCCAAACAAGTCAGTTAACCTACAGTTCAAAAGACATGGCAAAGTTGTTAAAGTTATCAGCTTAATAGCCGGGATGGGGTTGATGTTACTTAATCAAAACTTTATGCACCTCTCCCCCAATGGATCTTACTATTACATTCTCATAACAGCGATGATGTGCAGACTATGGATGTTATTGTGTATTGGAATATCCCCAATGGAAGTTTGGTAATTCCTTGGAACATCATATGTCTGATATAATAACCCAGCCACTTAATACAGCGGTGAATCAATGCCCAGTGACATGTTGAATCTGGGACAGTTGACATCCAAAAGAAGTCTATATGGCATTATGCATGCTCTCCTACCATGATATAATGGAATATACTAATTAGAGTCATTGTATAAGCTCTCCTGGCACAAGCAGAACAACTGATCTCCCCTTTGAGCGCTCAAACTTTCAACGGAATAGTGCTTGGGCCTACCTCATGCCCTATGTCAAAAAAGCCTGAAAGGTGCTGGAGATGCTGTCCAGACTATGGCTGCAAGCCACCCTAAGAGGCAACACATAGGTCTCCGAGGAACAGCAATCACTGGCCCTACTTGACGCTCTACAAGGAGATGCAAAAACGTGGGCCCAAACACTACTCTACCAGTATTCTCACCTAGAGGAGGCCCCTCCCTCTCTCTTTACAATTGCCTCATCAATGGAAGGCACCCCAGCACCTAGACCTAACTTATCTCCTCCCTAAACCTCTGATGGGCCCTCAATACAAGTTTGAACAATAGTATTAAGTCTTTCAAGAAGATAATTGACTCCTCTCAGCTCCCAGAGGATATTGACATTGTTGCCTTCCAGGCCTCCCTCAAACTTGGGGTGAGCTCAAATGCGGCGTGATATAATGGACCCCAGACTTTGGAGGGAGCTTATAGCCTGAGGCAACAAAGTGAAGACCTCTCTGGCTATAGTTGGAATAGGAAACCCCACAGAGAGCTTACTACAAGACTACTAGACCGATGTATCCTCCAAAAAGAAAGGAGTACTCATGCTAATGGACAGAGAAGAGAAGGCATCCAGATTTGAAGCTGAGGAATTAGACCAGATATCTGACAGTGAGACCAAGTCCAAACTGGCAGATTACCACCCAATAGCCACAGGCGCCATCAGTACTCGCCATCAGCCCCCTTGCCCTACGAAGCCCCAATCAAGTTAATATGAGTTGGTACCACCCTCTCCCATAACCCAACTAATGCACTCAGATTCCACATGTGATAGCCAGCTGTCCTCACAACCAAGTGGTCATCACGATGATCTGCACAGCTCCTCCAGGATTCTGGTGATGCAGTATTACCCCCAAGGGCCTAATTACATGAACTTCGTAGGTGACATGGTAATAAGACCCCTGGGTATGCTCTTTATACTGGTAAAACCAGAGGCCACGACAGTATCTTCTTATTGACATAAAATGATGGATTTAATTGAATAGTAACAATGTTAAAATTTAATTAATGAAATCTTAACCATGTATGCCTATTGACAAATTCAACAGATCCCATTTTGGCCCCTCTATCCTATGCCAAGCAGTGGCAATGCCTCCCAATTACTGATGAAACACCAAGACCTAGAAAAGTTATCCATGGTCATAGATACCATCCCGTGTATATACCATTTTTTGGACATTTGCCCTCCCAACTGAAAAATAAGAATATTTTGGGTTGAAATCAGCCAAAAAATGGAAATGTCAGACATTTGGAAGTTTGTAATTATAATATGAAGATTTTTATATAATACTAACGATTAAATTGGCCAAAAAACACTGGCTGATTTTCAGTGGAACCCCAAAATTGGGGTAATATGATTTAAAATACTTCATGGGTAATAAACATGAGATTGAGCAGTCAGTTTGCTCTGACCATGTGGTGGACCCTGGGGCATCAATCATATGATACTTCCCCACCCACAACCAGGTCCATTCAAGCACCTACATGGGGACCACCCCCTTTTTTAGGCTTAGCTGTGGTCCCCCAAGGTGCAATAAATTTATCAGTGTGGATTGACTAAAATATATCAAATTGTTACCCCACAGGTATGTCTTGGCCAAGAATAATTCCCCATCCATTGTTCAGATAAAGTGAAGCAAGTATTCCAAGCTTCAATAGGCTATGTTCCCATATTGCCTGATTTGGACTAGTCTAAGCTATTCCAAATCTATCATTTTATTTACTCACCCAAATATTCAGTTTAAATACTTAGTGTACAGATATAAAGAGGGTTCATTTTTACTCTTCCTGTGCCAGCTCTAATTTTTTTTAGTACTAGATGCCTGTTCTAGCTCTAATAAAAACATAAAAACCAGCTTTTATTTTATGTGTTTTAATTGTTAAATTACTAAAACCATTATGGAATCCAGCGGCGTATAGCACCAGCAAGCACACAATTAACTGAGTTCCCACATCATTATTAGCTACAATAATTAGAATAACGCTTACTTCCTGTTTGCCATGGATACTATAGTAGGATCAAGGCGAGAAGCAATAAAAGCCTTAGTGGACACTGGTGCATCTGGTAACTACATTGACCTCAAGTTGGATCAGGCACTATATCTAATGGTTACCATAGCGGCCCCATCATAGGAGCCTCACAAATACAAATGATTAGAAGCCTCTTTGTGATCTGCTACACTTGTTGGACCGTGGGAACCACTTACATACCAATTTATTTTGGAAATCTCATACTTGTTTTACCCTATGATCTTGGGCGTGGGTTAGTGGCACTGAAAGTCAATAATTATCAACCATAATTAGATCACTCACTTTCACATCCTTCTACCACACAGAAAAAAGCCCTTGCTCCCTACCTTAAAGGGAGGCAATGCTATAGTGGCAACTTCAGAGTACATCCCCTCCAATGCTATCCTAGAACTGTCCACAATGCCACGCTCCCCAAAGCCTTATAAAGAAATTTTCAACCCCAACAACGTGAACTCTGCTGCCCACTCAGAGTTTGATTTAAATTTTTGTCTAATGGTGGACCTCATCAAGACCAACTGTACATTCTATCACTACACCACTGCCTAAGACCAAGCTCTGAAGACCTGAATTTACAAGAATAATAACTAAGGGAGGGTTAATATTGAAAACCACGGCAATATTGTCACTATTGGTGTTTTCCCAGAAACTGAATGGTACCCTACGGCCATGCATGGATTACAGCCACCTAAGTAATGTCATTGTTCACAATCTCTATCCTCTACTTTTTAAAGCTACCATATTCCAAGCAATGAAAAGTCCAAAGAGTTCTCAAAATTAGATCTAATGAATGCGTTCCATCAAGTAAGAGTTAAAAAAGGATAATAATGGCTGACAGCGATCCAGATATGACATGGAATATACCAGTTCAAGGTCATATCATTTTGGCCTCAAGAATGTCGCTGCCATGTTCCTAGGGTCATTGGCCACGCGTTGGGAGACTATCGCTTTATGTGAGCGGTGCCATATAATTATGACATCTCTTTCCACTCCCCCACCTTTGAACATGATGTGAAGGATTTAGCTGCTGTGGCAGCCACCCTACAGAAGGTAGGCCTTCACGCAGAGCCCTCAAAATGCTAATTTTTCATGGATAAATTGAAGTTCTTATGAATTCTTATGCTCAAGGATGGTGTTGAGATTACAATATGAGTGAAAAATAAAAATAGTTCTGACATATTATATATTAGATTCAAAGTGAGCCTTGAGATTGAGCAGAAGTTATGTGGACACAAGGTAGATTAATAGAAGTTTTCATAGTTCAGCAAATTAGGGAATTCCACTGAAACTTCGATGATAGAATGGAACACCTAAGACTTGTTCCAATAGGATATTACTAAGTGGAAGGGTTGATAATGATTAGGTATACCAAGGCTTAATAGTTGAGCATGAGGATGAGAGATAATATGTCTTTTATGAAGAAAGAGGGCTTAGAAAAGAGTAACGGAAGTAGCCATTAAGTTATTATTAATTAAAGTTGAATTGTCAGGAAAATAGCTCCTTATAAATTATATTATTATTTTTAATTATCGAGGGTCAGCTATCCTTATATTACTCGTCCTTTTCTCAGTGGGGTTTACCCTGTGCAACTTATTTGCTGAAATCAATTAAATCCGCAAAAAGTTAACAGATGGACACGCCATTGCACCACCAAGATGGAAGCAATAAGTGCATTATCTACGCCCTTAAATTAAAGACAGCTGCGCTGCTTCCTATGACCAGTCACATTTCTGAAAAAAGTTCATTATATAAACATGGATCTGGCCGCTTTGCTCCACCCCCTTAAAAGAAAAAACGCGCTTTTAATTTTGGTCAGAATAATGCCAATGGGCGTTTGATGCCATCAAAAAAGGTTTCACAACCACTCCAATCCTACACCATGCTGAAAAAGACAAGTCATTCATCATAGCATGTGACGCCTTAGATTGGCAGTAGGAGTTGTTCTACTGCTGGAGCACAGCAAACGGGAACACCCAGTAGCATTTTCTCTCAAGAATTAACAAGTGCCAAATGCTCATGAGTAATATATGACAAAGAGATGGCCACCATCTCTTTGTTACTGATGCACTGACGATACTTGCTGCAAGGAGCAAAGCACAAAGTGACAGTGCGCAGGTACCACAAGTCGCTAATGTACTAACACAAACCCCAAAAGCTGGTGCACTGATAAACAAGGACACACTGTAAACTTCTCAATTTCAACTTCAAATACAAGTTCGTCCAAGGACTAAACACATACTGTTGGAATTTCTAAGCAGAAGTAATTGGCAAGTAAGAATCAGCAGAGGTATTAAATTGGTTACAAAGATCTTTCCAGAGCAACCCGTGTCAGGTCCCCCATGGGAAACAGCAGCTTTAGTCGCTATCACCTCCACCCCCAAGCTGATACTAACCCCTATCAGGCACCCACCCAAATAAGCACATACCCCTTTGACCCCAAAAATCAATACTCTTGGACCAACCCTAACAATAAATTACAAACTACCACTTCTAGAGGCATTGCTAAATAACTAAACTGTACCCCAGAATGACAATCCCTGAATAATAGGATCCTGCCAGGGAAGAGCCCCTATGGATGGTACTTACAAAAGGAGAGGGTTATCTAATTTAGCGACAGAGCACAGTTACCCAAAGTTCTATATCTACAGGTCATAATGGAACTTAATGACCCACTGACCATGGCGTACCCTGGCACAGAAAAATACATCAGCCTGATAAATGCGTGTACTGGAGCAGATTAAAAAAGGAAGTGCCTCATGGATAGAGCGCTCCCTTATCTGGGTGCAATTAAAACCAGACAGGGCAGAAAGAAATGGGCACCTACACCCACTATAACAAGTAGCAGGCCCTGGATGCCAATATTAGTAGACTTCATTGTAGTCCTGCTGATCTAAGGATTTGACGTGATTATGATATTGGTGGACTGATTCACAAATACTCACTACTTATTCCCTACCTACAGACAGCTATCAAGAATATGCCCAGCTGTTTGTGTCACACATCTTCACCAGTTTCAGAGTTCCACAATAAATCATAAGTGAGATAGCCCTAATTCACCTCGAATTTTAAGAAATATGTGGGGCGCTAAAAGTCTAACTGTGCTGGTTGTCCACATACCACCCACAGTCTGACAGACAAAGAGAAAGGACTAACCAGTCACTAGAACAATACCTTTGTTGCTGTGCTACTGCCTCTCAGTTAATGTGAATGGATGACCTCCCACTTTCCCAGTTTACATACAATAACGCCATCCATGCATCAACGGGGATGCCACCGCTGTATGCCAACTTAGGTTACACCCAACTTTCACCATCAGTCCCCAAAAATGCTCTGACATTCCCCATTGGATACTTTTACAGCTCTCATACTCATGTTACACCAGGTGCAAAAGCAGATGACAAAAGCCACAAAGGGCGCCAAGCAATTTGCTAATATTTAATGACGCCCAACCCTGAACTACCATGTGGGCGACCTTGTGATAATGGACAAAAAGATTTCCACCTCAAGGGAATTTTTCAAATAATTGGCATGCAAAAGACTTGGACCATTTCCCATCATCAAAGTACTTTCCAGTTATCCTCCGCGTAGAGCTTCCCAATTTTAAACTTCTCAGCCTTCCACACCTCCGCTTTGTCCTCTTTAAAGGGTAACTTCAACTGAGATTAAACAGTTAATGATAGAAGGAGCACCAGAATTTAAGGTGGAAGTTGTCTTGGACTCCCAAAGGGTAAAGAGGGGGAGTCCAATACCTGGTGGCCTGGAAAGGATATCTGGCATATGAGAACATTTGGATCCCACCAGATACTGTACTGTAACAATTGGTTATTGTACGTGGATTTCGAAATATTGAGACTTATTAAATCTACTATGAAAAAAGTTGCAATATTAAATTTTTGACTCACCTTATTCATCGAGTTGATGGTTTTAAACATTATAATAAAGATAATTATATCTGGCTTTTGGTAGTTTTAGGTTCCCTTAATCCACCAGTGAACAATTGCTGGGACGCTGACAATTTATTTGGCACTTCTGATACCTAAATTATCATTAATTCGCGTAGCTCTTACTGAACTACTTATCAAGTGAGAATGCCTTCCCCCTTTCTTCACTCGTTAATTCAATCTATTTTGGTTTGCCCTCCAAAATAAAGCCCAACTTCACTTTTAAAAGCGTTTTCATAAATTCAATTATTTAAAATTATCAGTTTAGGGGCTGTGGCGTGGTTGGCCAGGGAGGGGAAGAAACAGTTCTGGGTGCCATGAGGGTTCAGCATTTGCAACTTGCAACCAGGAGAATTGCAAGAGGAAGGCAGGGGAAGGACAACGTTCCAAGAAGCTCTAGCCAGGAGTGGTCATAGCCAGTTAATGCACCCCAGGAAGCCTGGCAGGTGGCAGAAAACAGCGGCATATGGGACGTCTGCCGCACCTCAGCTGAGGTGAGGCATATATCTAGCATATTTCGCCACTTGTGCTACTTTCCCAGAACTTTTAATTTAGGTGCTTTGAACTTATCATTGTAGGGTAACTTGGACCTTCATTCTGATTTACAATGCAACCTGGTTTGCTGGATGATTTATGTAACTCTCTTCCTGGCATAAGTTTGTGTACATTGAGTTAACAAGCAACGTCTTTAACCCTTGTTTTTTACATGCACCAACCGTAAAGAGCTAATCTAAGACTTCCAAACCTAAAAGATAGATGCTTCTTCACCCAACACACCCTTAACTCACTGGCATCGCCGCCATCAAGCTCCCCGCACCACACAAAAACTACAGGCTAGCACAGTTCCTGAGGGTGGAGTATACCTGGTCCTTTTAGGAAAGGGTAATGTAAAGGTCCCCACCGCATCCATCAGGCTGGATTTGCAGCTACATCTCTTCAAGATGATTAAATGGAATGTCCCATGAACAATGCCACTAGAGAAAAATAGTGGACCGTGGCACACCCTCACTGAGCAATGGGTAGCCGCTACCCTCATAGTATTCTGGCCCTGATATCAAATCAATGAGCCCCCTGCCCCCCATTATCACGTAATCTGCCAAAGCATACCTTAAGAAAATTGGGGCAAATGCCAAGAAATATGCAACTATTCCATTAGATTGAAATCAAAATCAAAGGTTAAGATTGCCATTTCCAATCAATAGCAAGTTTTTCAAAGAAATTCATCAAAATCTTTGAATCCAACGATAAAAGAACCTCATTTGGGCGAGATATTTTTAAGTAAATGTGTACAAAAGCCTAATACTAAATAAAGTTAGGAGTTTCCAAATTGAATTGTGAGATGAGCTATATGCCATATCCGATTCAAGAGGCCTTGGAAAACAACAGAAGTCTTAAGAAAAGTAATAGTGGAAAAATTCTGACATCACTGCAAATGTTAGCAGCCATTCTATATATATTTGAGGCAAGCCAAGCAGCCATTCTGTTGTTATAAAAGTGCATAAGCCTTACTTAACAAAAATCACCACGATCAATGGAAGGTCCCCACTCACTGCTCTCCATAATGGCATTCGCTGTTTCCTTAATGGTTTCAATAATGGCCTCCATCAGTGGGGGTAATTAAGGAACCCACCCTGGAGAATGGCCATATAATCCCCCACCCAAGGTTATGCGTGCAACAATTTACACCCCAAACAACAAACTAAACTGACCAGAATGACCTATTGTGGTCAAGACCTGATTAGGGGAGCTCCACAACTGAATGGAACTCCAATAAAGACTCCAGAAGATTAGAAACTGGAGATATGGCGACCATCCTTCACTATTAAGAGCTCTCTCAGATTAGCCTCATCTTCAAACCAAAACCCAAAATGACCAACATGAGCTTCCCCAAAACAAACAAATTACTTCTCCTACAGCTTGTATTTCTTGAGAGAAGTTGTTACAAGTCCTCAGTTTCTGAGTTGAGATGTGAGTTGACGTTCATCAATTTATACTTTCTACACCTCTACCACAGAAACTTTTTTTTCTTGCATTCTCAGAATGGCAATGCCATTTGGACTATGAATGCTATCATGGGTATTTGAAGATCCCTTATGGAATCTAAGTTTTTTCTTGGCATGCCATATGCCTAAAGATATCTGCTATTTAAGTTAATATAAGAATTTTGCTTTATGATGCGGTAAAGCAAGAATATGACATTAATAGTTTTATTCAGGTTAAAGATTATAATCCTATATTAAGCCAAAACTAAGAAAGTTAAGCGCATTAAATTAAGATGTCCCTGCCATAAAGTGTAAATGAAGTTTTACTGAGAAGTTCATTCAGTGGATTCCCATAACACATGACAAACGCTTCCTTAAGACAAACTTAGAAAGTAGATAAACCAGCAAGAAACCTTAAAAACTTCAATAAGAGAATTATAAAAGAACTTTATCTTACAATAACTGCTGTACTAATTTAGATTACTCACATAACTATGTAAAATCTTGTCCTTAGTATATAAGACCAAAGCTGGTGTAATTATTTTTAACTAGAGAAGTGGATAGCATAGCGGGGTGATTCTTGATCCACTCTGGGTCATGTTTTGATCAAAACATGTTCAAACCAGCACAATATAAAAAACTTGTCATGGTATATTTGTCCCAAGGTCAACCCATTTTGTTTATTTTTTATAAATTTTTTAATTAAACCTAGCAACTAGAATCTGTATATGCTTTCATCTTTAATAAGATGATAAGATAAAATATGGTTTTTAAACATAAAGTTCATAATAAAATTTTTATGTAAGTATGCAGGACCTTAAACTATGCACTTGAAGAAAGGGGGTAGGAAAAGGATGAGAGAAAATAACTTAATTTGGTAAGGTTTTTTGTGGTGTCTAATGAATAGTCGAGACTTTAGGCCTCATTATGGGATGTAAACTGTGACATCATGATTTTGAGGAAATATATTTTCATTTCATGTGGACTATAGACAATTTAAACATGTTATGGTATCCCAGGATGAGCCTCATACATGTATTTTGGCTTGGATAGCATCTTAAGATAACCTATATATAATATTTTTTAATGTCCATCTAAAGTTGTTGAAGCCTTTGAAAGACATATTGATGCAGTTTCAGCTCTGTAGAGCCATTTATGATGGATGGATCGCTATTCAAAGGACAGGATTGATATGATGTAATTTTTTTATTTTCAAATTCAAATAATATATAATAATTAGTCTTCCAGTTTTGTTCATGGCTGGACAGCTGCAAATAGGTGCGTAAGGCGCACTGCCTCTTCCTACACTTGCAGGTCCTTGTACACTTGAAGAAGACCTGTTAAAATGAGTCTACTACTATGTATAATATTCGTGTCTTATGTGAAGTGTTAAAAAGTTCACCTGCGAAGAAATATTCTTTACATCTGCTAATGTAATACAGAAAATTTTGGAAGATTGGGAGCTAGTCATAATTTCATATCACTTTGTCTAAATTAAATGTGTGTAAAATTCCCCTAAACCCAAGTGTTGTGACTATCATGATGCTCATCCTGTACATGTAGCATCATCTGGTGCATTTAGAATTTAATCATGTAAGTTTTTCCTTTCCATTGCAACGCTTTTTTAGGAAAGGTGCTTGGATGTATTTCTTAATTTAGGAAATTTAGTATGGATTTGGCATAGGTGCTGCATCACATAGTTTAACCAGACCTAGTGCAAACATAATCATTCTATAGTGTATTAGGGGTGCTATATTTTTTAGTGTTATCTGTTTTGTAAAATAAGTACTTGAAGCTGCCTCACAAACTATAATTCTCTAACTGTGTTGTTAGATTTTAGATAATAAAAATCAAGTTTCCTGAACCTAAAATATACATCGATGAGCCAGCTATTACTCCCTCTCAATCAAGACCTACCACAAAGAGGTGAACTAGGAATTTGATCAGGAATCATTACATGTTTAGGAACTAATGAAGACTCCTTCTAGATTGGCCCCTTGGTTTTTATGCCATGAAAAGAATGATCTAATTAATGCAATCATAAGGCCATCACCAATGGATCACAATGAGGGCCACAACTGGGCAGTATATCCAGAATGGCTTGGAAGACTCTGATAAAAAACCATGGAGGTAAGCTTAGTGACATGTCTCAACTCTTTATAAATACAGATTATTTTCATTCAATAAAGTAGTATATTTAACCCATTTTCTTAATCTTTTTGACTAATCCACAAATTTAACAGCTTTAGCCCCATTAAAACCTCATTGTAAGTCTTGGGGACCAGTCCTTGCAACTGGATAGGGTTCAGCACCCCTTCCGGATGAAGAGGGGCCCCAAGGCTCCAGTGGACCCTCTGTCACAGCTGGGCGACCTCGCCCATGTGATAGATGAGCGCTCAGTGATGGCTTTCCTACCCAAAGCCATCCCACTCCCACCCCTTCCCCCCTCTTCAATCCTGGTAAGATTGATAAAAGGGGTCTTCAGGGAGATGTCTCACATCAGGGGGCATGGAGGGGGCCATGAGGCCACCCACTCCCCAGGCAAGCCATGGCCAAAAATTGGGAAAATCGTAATTCCCAACATTGGATCCCGGCCAGTAATTTCTGGACTGGGGGAGCTGGTCTGTGCTGGCCTGCTTCAGAAAACCAGATTGGAGCACAGCTCAGATTGCAAACCCAGTTCCGAATGGCTCAGATCATTGGGACCAATGCTCCAAAATGTATCCAGGAAGTTTGGATCATATGAGCTGCCCAATCATGGGGTCAGCCCAAATTGCAACAAACCTGATCCATAGACCCCTGCTTCCCAGGACAAATCTGGACCGCCCCAGCTGTGCAAACAGGCTGATTCGCTCATCAGAACCTGGATCAGCAGTATCAATTTGGCTTGGCCCCAAGAATTTGGGAAAATTTTCAAAATTTTTTAAGCTTTTGCCTGAATCAGGAGCCACCTTCTACACCCCTCCGAGCCAGCCAACCAAATCCCTTTACCATTCCCTGAATGACCAATCCCTCAATACTTCCCCATGCCTATCGCTCAGTTTAAAAGGCAACTGACCCCCACCAAGGGCATTTGTCAGTTCATTCTTTTTGCCTTTTGTAAAATAGATCTGATAAATCTGCCTAGTTGCCACAGACTCCATCTTCCCATAAAAATTATAAATGATTCCATTGATCAATCTGATGAAGTGCGCTGTCGCCTAAATCCTCTTTCCAATGTTCACCAACTGGATTATCTGGTCACTTGATCCCACCACATGGCAGCGGATTGTGAACGTGACAATCTGTCCCACCCCTGATGGTGAACCTGCTGCTCCATTTGTTTCCATGTTCTTTTAAATGGAGGCCCTTCCATTTGTTTGGGCGCCAAGTCCGCTGAAGCTGCTCCCCAGTTGGAGCAGCCCCAAGGTGTCCTTGGCCCACTGCGCATGGGTTCAGCTTCCATAGCCACCCCTGCCGCTGCAGGTATAGCTCACCAGCGGGACCTATAGCGTCCCCTCTAGGGGAAACTCAGTATCAGCCCCTCTCATGAGGTTTACCATACTTCTACCCATATATCCAATAATGTGGCAGCCTCTGTGCCATCTCCCACTGGTGCACAAGCCCCCATATCAGAATCTGAGGGCCAGCAACTGTGAACCCTGGAGGAGTCATCGTCCTCCCTGCCTCTCCCACATCGGGGGTTGCCCCACAAGACTCACAGTTGCCCCCAACACAACCATCTGGTTTGCCTTGGGGGCCTTTGGTACATTTCTGAACGTTTGCTTCCCTCACGTTTTCCGTAGATCTCCACTTCTATTAGTCGCCTGGACCGCTATGCCTCTGGCATTATGGGGCCTCCACTGGGTGTTTGTGAACCCCAACTGGGAGACCAGTCTAGTTCTTCTTAGCCGTATCCATGACACCCATCTTAAAGTCTAAATAACGGATAAGTGACATAAGTGGTGCTCAATGAATGGGCCCTCTAAGGTGCACAGTAATAAATATATCATGAGAAATAAAGAATAATTCCAACTAAAAAAATTAATCTATTAATTGGGTTGAGAAGTGTACCTGATGAGTCAACACATTACAATATGAGGTACCTCCTTTGCAGCCTGAAAGCTTGGAATTTTGGCCACTTTTGAGTTCACCCTACTCTCAGTTAATCAAGATCAGTATCAACTTCATGAAAACATCAAAAATATATTCAGGATTTGCTGATTAGATATACTCTGTAAGAGGCCATTCCAGTAGTTCATGAGCACATACATGCCTTCTACTTTGTGAGACCTATATTACTTAGCTCTACTGCCATCAGGAGAACTAGCCCTTGGAATTGAACTTTTATTTCTGGAGTTTTTTCTATCCAGACATGCATCACATCTTAAAAGTGGTAGTACTAAATCATTATGAAGTATCTTGAAAACTGTGACTTACCCAAATACTGCATTAAAATAGTGTTGATTTCTACAACACAGACTCCTCGTTTGTTGCAATAACCAGGAGACCATTGTGGGAGATTATCATTTTATTAAAGAAGCTTAGAGAAGGCTTGCTATGGTGGATAATGAGATCTCTGGCTACCTCTTTTTTTTTTTTTTTTTTTTTTAGTACTAGATGGTCTGGCTACCTCAAAGACCAGTTATGTCAAAATATGCCACTCCTATATCCTCCTGGATCAACGTCTTAACCAAATTAGAAATCTTCTCCAGT
Organism: Massospora cicadina; assembly: GCA_022478985.1. Taxonomy (NCBI): domain Eukaryota; kingdom Fungi; phylum Entomophthoromycota; class Entomophthoromycetes; order Entomophthorales; family Entomophthoraceae; genus Massospora; species Massospora cicadina. The sequence goes on along the minus strand of JAKSZP010005887.1, from coordinate 14,101 downwards.
TGCTAAACTGCTGTTACCAAGATTTAAACTTAGATGATAAAGTCACAAGGACCGAGGAGCCAGAGGAAACTGAAGGTCCCAGAGGGACATAGGGCTTGAAAGTCTCTGAGGACTCCAAGGACCATCTAGTTCTTTTGTTCCAACTTTAAAGATCCAAATAAATAGTGGAAACAAGACATCTTAACTGCACTAGCAGCTTTATGAGATCAGAAAAAAATTAGCTCAAGGATAAAGTATCCTCTTGGCTGGGGTCCCACTTGATCCCAAAGTCTCGCTCAATGCCCTGTAGGATGAGTTGGACTTTTTAGTGCGTTTTCCTAGCTCACTACCAAACATATCTCTTAAATTTAGCAATATTTCAAGGTATGGGACCTTTTTGTGTTATTTGAAACCAGTTTCTACTACAATGTGCCAAAATACAAGTTCTGAAGGAACAAGTAACCTCAAGACCTCTTCTGACTCTTTAAACCGACACTAGGACAAAAATCAAGAGGACTTGGAAAATTGAGATGACAATTAGAACAACTGGCCCTCTAAGGCTATTTTGAAACTAAGATCTCCAAGCCTAAACATGTACCTGCCATCAATAATCTCAACACCTAATCTGACTAGCTTTAACCCTTTTTTGAGAAAAAGATTTAATACCTATCAGAAAACATCGCCTCCTTTTTTATGCTTATGATAGTGTAATGAAGGAAGTCATTGATCATCAAAAAGTGAATTTATTCACTCATGTTTGAATAGAACGTTGCATGGGATTACGACTTCTCATTTAAAAGATTCTAACCATGGGAACAATTCTGTACTGCTCTAGTTCAGGAGTTTGGTATTAAACAGACCTTGGAATATTAGAATCAGGAATTCATGGATATACATCTGAACAAAAGAGAAAGTCACTTGGAGTTTGCCAGTTGGTTCTGTGCTAAAGCACAGCCCTTGGTTTTCATGAACCAAATCATTCTAGATGAAGCTATAACCGCTATAATCTCTGTCTTAGGATCATTTCCTGAGGCCCAAAACATATGATTGAGAAAAAGTTTAACTTTGCCTGTCTTCAAGAAATTAGAGAGGCTCTTATTGAATTTCCAGCATCCACCTTAAGTATGAAGACATATGCTTCAGCCTCCACCAAAATGCCTAAAATTCACGTTGTTAAGAAACAGAAGAATCCAAACTTCATTGCACTCATTGCATTGAATTCCACCATAACGCTAAGAACTGTTAGAAGAAACATGCTGAAGAAGCGGGAAAAGGGCAGCCATCATGAAGGACGAGGCGCCTCATACTGACATCCCTGTACTGCCTCATGAACCCTTGACAACATCTGCCAAGTATAATGCTACTGTACCTAGGTAGACAAATTGGTAGTAGTTGGTAAAAACCAATACCAATTACTCCATTTTATCACTAGTGGTTCTCAACTTAAAAGAGGGAGCCGCCACGCATCTTTATTTGCAGATGGCAAACAAAGGGATTATCATAATAAATAATTTCTAATATGGCACCTCAGCTAACAGCCTAGGAATCCATATCAGAAGGTGAGAAAGCTTTAGGGAACTTTTGTCTGGCGCCTGCTTTAGCTGGCAGACCGTGGCGGACAACATTGGGGTAAGAACATCAGCAACATGTGGCATAAGGAGGTATATTTGTGGGTTTTCTTTGTTATGAGGAAGCAGTGTCCATTGCCTCAATGTAATAAGCAAGTGGATGCTCAGCAAAAATGATGAGAGCAGGCACACAAGTGTATGACTTGATTTACTGGCGGGTTTGAGAATAATTGGGTCAAACAAAGAAGTTTTAGCTACATCAATGCAAGCGCAGCTTGCTTCAAAAGTGAGCTCATCAGTTTCATATTTTGCATCCTCATCAAAATCCTGGGGGAAATCTGTGATGGGCTTACCCTCAGTAAGGGGTTCCATCGCCCCATGGAGATGCTGGTGGACGAGGGTGTTGGATGGAGCAGCTGCTAATTCTACCACCATTTTTTTATAGTTTTATAGCTAAGGAAACCGCTTTTAGATCAAAAACTGTGGGGACGCAAATTGGGAGGATTTACAAAAGATCCGTCTATACAAAATCCAGCTTGACATTAAAAGCCTTTTGCTGTTCTCAAGACATTTGAGGCACTCAAATGGATATAACTTGGCTAATACTAGGCCAGTCACTGGAGTTGGTGTGATGGCGGAATCTGATTGGCTGCAAACAGTTGACCATGGCAGCTCAGCTGAAACTTTATTAGCCATTGGCTCAGGATTCCATAATCTTAACAAATTGTAAAATTTTTTGATTTTGATTGGCTGATGTTTTGAAGCAACGCCAGAATTATCTGAGGTTGATGGTAGGAATATTGCTCATCACTAGAAAAATTTTGGTGAGGCGGCAGCTAGCCCAACGCTGGAAGGAGGAGTGGCGGAAGTGGAGGAGGCAGGAGCTGTGGGGCACTTGCACTTTAAATGATCTAATTTAAAGCACAAGGGGAAAATGGCAAAAGCCATTTTTGACGCATACCCAAAAATGGTGATCAGGTGTGGATCTGATCACAGTACAGGGTGGAATCATGAGGTGTGTGTCACAATGAAAAAGGCAGATTGTCGCAAAGGTGCAAGGCCCTGCCAACCAATCTGGCCCATTAGGAACTACAAACTACAAGATGGGGTCTTATCCAAAAATGGCAAGACCCTCCATCATTTTGTGGCAAAGGCGTTCAGGGAGAGAAATGAAGGCAAACCAGCAAACTGGACCACCAAAGTGGTATCATCTGGGAGCCGCATGTGAATGGTGGGAATCTGATTTTTTTAAAATTTATTGGCAGCTTAGATACTGCTGCAGAATCAGCCTTGGATCTGATGCTGATTTCAAAATAGCCCTTAAAAGGCAAAAATTGATATATCCAGCGGGTTTGAAAACATCTTTTGCCATCTTGAAGATGGACACGCTTGTATATGAGAAAAGATTCCCATATTTGACCAGGAGGCCAAAATGAAGGTTGCTCCAAGGGAGCACTAAAGGGCTCTGGAGCACCACCTGTGAGCTCTCAAGATGGTGGGTTAAGTTCTAAGGTGGGACATAGCGCCCAGTGACATTGTGAAGGCTAGCAGAGAAGCCCAGGAACACTTTGGCAATGACCAAAGGATGCCAGAAGACAGTGCACCACAACCACAAGCTTGGGCAGCAGGCGTTGATGGAATAGACATATTGATCAAATTTCTTGATTTGAGCGGCTGGATTTTTGTAATCTAAACTTAAAATTTGGCTTCAAATCTAATAATAGAAGCAAAAGAAAGTTTAATACTAATTACTCTTTATCTGATATTTATTGATTGTTTCTTACCATGCTATTTAATTTGGGAGCTTTGTAACACAACTTTCTGTTTGAGTAAATAAGGTTCCTGTTCACACCATCATTGAAATCAGCTCTTCCACTAATTCTATCTCGTCAAAATTGATAAAATATATCATGATAGCTCTTGATTAACTTCAAACCCTGGAGTATGGTATGGAGGGACTACAATGTACTTGGTCCACTAACCTACTCCTCAGTACATGTCCATTTCGGCATGTTGTCTTTGAATACCACAGAAGTCGCCCTAGATAACCCCAACTATGATCACTTCCCTGAAACCCATATTCTCAGTGATTATTCACCCATCATACACCATGATTGTAAATTATTACCCTAAATGGAATATAGGGTCTCACTGGTATCTAAGTCCTCTCAAGGTGCCAAGTTAGAGGTCAAAGTTTGGTCATGCCTCTTGAAGAGTAAAAATTGGTTGATAGAATCAGATACCATTTGAGGGGTCTCAGGTATGGATACATCTCTTGCATTAGACAAAAAGGATGTCATTTTCCTCTAATGACCAAAATTAACTCCTAAACTGCCTAAGTACCAGGTCATCATTGACATAAAGTATGTCAATATCCCAACCGGAAACTTACTAGGGATATATGGCATGGATAACCCATCAATTGAGGAAGTCCTGGCCTGTCCTAGTCTTTATATCCAACTTATGATGGATCCATCTTGGTGTTTCTGGCAAACCTAACTAATATATCTAAAACAATGGGCCCAATACTTCAGCTGCTTATGTTTGCTTACTGCTTGTATAAAAGATTAATTATGTTAATAGGTTTGTTAGTCTATGGGAAATTTGGTCTAGAATCTCCTCCTTTGGTAGCTGTGATAGATGCCTCTATCAGGTGCGAGTTAATCAATGAACAATGGGCCGCGTTGGGAGGTTGCTGCATGAGTACTCCAACTTATTATTGAACTCCACCTATGACCTCAGAAAATAAATAACGTTCTAATCATGTTGAGACTAAATACTAAACCTATCTAATCCCATCCCTATAGGAAGAGAAAGATTTTAATAGTCAGGTGGCTGTTGAGCTAAAGCAGATATTGTTTTTATTGCTGGTGCCCTCCAGTAGCCATTGGGCCTCTACTCTTTTGTTAGTTTGGAAGAAAGCTGTTAGTCATAGGGTGGTGATGGACTGCTGCAAGGCTCATTCTATTATTAACAAGAACAACTACCCTTTTACCCCGGATTAATGACACTCTCCACTTTCTTGCCAAGTCCCAATATTTTTCTGCAATGGATCTTGTCAGCGGATACTGTCAAGGAGATCTGTCACCCAAGTAATGATTTAATTGCACGCAAACAGCTAACAAGGGACTATTTGAGTTAACCAGGATGTTATAGAATTGGCGTTATTGTTGAGATACGCTGTAAGCAGTTTTGCGCAGAGTTCAACCCACTGAGCAATGGGACCAATGATATGAGGATTGTTGCCCTTTGAACCAACAGAAATAAACTTTATTTAATAAATATGGAGCACTTTCTCCCACTATACTTCTTTATTTAATATAATAACTACAGTGGATCATCGCTGTTTTACTTGCTCTAAACTATTAACAACCTTCTTCCTCGATCATCTCATCTTGTTTATATTGTGCAACTTCAAATGATATCACTTTCATGGCTTATTTATTCAATTCGCCATATCTCATTGGTTCTGCCAATTCTTCATTCGTTATTCTCATGACGCCTGATTTGAGGCGATTTCCTAAAAACCCAATATTGCCTCATTTTGAGGTGCTCGAATTACATATCTCATATCAAACTCCGTGGATTCCAAACATTCCACCATAATGGCTTGGTGTTCATTGTCCAGTCATATCAGAATTGTGATACAGAATATAGGGCCTCAGTAATGTGCTCACTACATCTTAATGCGCCATGGTTGGGATCCTGAAGATTTAAAGTTTCTGTGTTCTTGTATATTTTGACATCATCATAATAACTTCAAGAACTTTCACCGACCATCTAGAGCACCTCCAGAAAGTCTTTAACCATCTACAAAAAACTAACAATAGGTAAAGCCCTAAATTTTTCTTACTTTCAGTCTGAGACAGAAGTATTCAGGCACAATCACTAAAAGTGTGTAAACCAAAACATCCCTGACAAAGTTGCAGCCATTGAGAGATTTTCACGCCATCAGAGCCTTGGGGATATCCAATTATTTCTAGGAATGGTGGGTCCTTTTCACTAATTTAGTCCTTGTTCAATAACCTAGCTGAACCCCTTATTTATCTCCTGAAAAATATGTCTTAATCAAATGGCGGCCTGGGCAGGAACAGGCTTTCAATATTTGAGCACCACACTTTGATCTAAAAGCATTATACCTCACCTATGGTTTGATTAGCCATTACTGTTGTTCACTGATGCTAATGGCGTGGTAGTTGGGACTACCCTAGCACAACATGACAAAAACTAAATTGAACATCCAGTGAAATACTACAGCAAGGCCTTTAGTAAAGGCCATTAAACTACAGTGTTACCATATGCAAGCGCATCATTGTTTAAATTAGATGTAAACATTTCCAGACCATGCCTATATGGAACCAACTTTACCATATCTCTGACCATGACTAGATCCAGTGATTAAAACAAAGAAGGACCCCTATGGGCGATTAGAGAGATAAGCGTTAATATTGCATAATCACGATTTATCCATTGTTCCTTTTGCAGGATGCAATTCACCAAAATGCCAATGAGCTCTAATGGTTTCTGGTGCTAGCTTTTACCCCCTAAAGAGAACTGACTTTATGTGCTTATTAGCTGGCCCAAAAGATGTAAACTAGAAACCATAGGAGACTAAAAGATGAGTAACAGAAAAAGAAGAAAGATACTTGGATTAGGGAAATAATGATATACAAGAAAGTTGAAGAAAAGTGGCCTACTACATATGCCCTTATTTCTGTATTGATGTCATCCTTGAAGGAATTCAACTGTGGGACATGGAGCAGTGAAGAAGTCTAACTAATGGTTGAGATAATGCTGTTATTGAGCTTAGATGGTTGAGATCATCCAAGTGGTTTTAAAAGACCTGTTTAACCTGTAGTACATAAGATCAGGCCATTCCTCAGTATCAACACTAATTGAAGGCTCCATCAAGTCCCTTCAATGTTTTCATTATTAATGTGGTGGGACCCTTGTCCTTCAATTTACATATTCATAAAGATCCTATTAGCCATAGACCTCTTGATTAAATGGGTTGAGGCGATTTTTGCTCCAGCTGCTATTGTGAAGGATATGGCCTTTTCATTTGCCAATTCTAACTCAGCATGGATACCCATAAAAATCTACTATTTGACAATTTACTCAACTTCAAATCACAGGTATTCCAAGAAGTAACTTCGCTTTTGGGACTAAACTTAGCTTTACAGACCAGTATAACCCATCTACCAAGGGGAGAGAGACACACTAACATGACTTTAGTTTTTGTTTATGGAAGATGGTTATCTTTTATTCTATGCACTGGAACCACTATCTAACCAGCGCCTATTAGCTTATTGTATAAGTTACCATTGCATAATAAAGATGTCTCAGTTTAAAGCCCTATATGGACGTACTTCTAGGTTTCCAAGTATTGTGAAACCTATTATGGATTTTTTTAGTTCCAGAGAACTTTGAATTAATGATGAGGGTCCTAGAGGACGAAATTCTCTGACTTCATGCCTTTTCTACTCAGGAATCATCTCAACTATCATCTAAAATATATCCTACTTTAAAGCTGTTTGACCTTCCTTGCTGACTTTACAGCTAGTAGACCTGGTCCTTGTAACAGTCAAAAACGTCCCAGTTTTTGACCGCCATCTTACCTTTGGATTGATGGATTCAAAGTTGACGCCAACAGATTTCCTGATATGAGTTCCATCAAGATAAGGGTTTCAACTTCTTATACTCACTAATTTAACCTCGGATCTAGGGCAATTCAGAAACATGGAAAGATAATATAGGTAAGTGAGGGTTATGACCCCAAAATCAACCTTATTTTATTTATTAACAAAAATAAACATGCTGACGAATTTATCCCAATGACATAGGGCACCGCAAATGACACAGGAAAAAACCAGAGCATTTGGCAGATCGTTCACCACCGAATGTCAATTTTTTGTTAAGGATACAAAAAGTGGGTTTGCCACGGGATACCAGGTAAGACAAGGCAAGAGCGGCCCCGTGGCCACTAGAGAGTCCCATGAGAGGGCGGAAAATGAGAAAGAATTATGAACATAGTTCAGAATTATGTGGGCCTGACCTTTTAAGGTCGCCCTTCTGGGGAGCCCCTCCGCACTTTTCTTAATACCCCAAGGAGCATGAAGAATAGCTCAGGAGGGGCACAGCCCACGCTGAGCCCGCATGCACCCCAAAACCCCAAAATAGCGTTTTGACTCAATATTCAGAAATCTGAATCTCGAGTTGAAATGTAACAATTGGTTTAACCTGGCCATTACAGTTCTATACTATACCATTGGCCTGGGGGTTGACAGAATAAACTTGACGACCCTTGGTCAGGTCCCTACCATGTCATACATTAGGTAAACTTTGAGTAACCCAATGATGACGTTACCTAAGAGATAGTTGTCAACCAAGTTCATGGCCACTTCTTAAGGTCATATGTTCCCCTCTGACAAGATTTTAATGGAGACGTTACAACTTTTACAATCTAAATTATTAGGTTCTCTGTAGTGTGCCAGGGTAATAGTATAAGGACTGCTGACCCTTGCGCTTATTCCATCATTGGCTACATTTTGCTACCAGTTCACATTAGCAACTCCCAACTAGCATACCAAAAACTTCACCAGGAGTAGTAACAACATTGATATGTTGTTCTCTACGCCCTATCCCATGTGGACCACCCTGATATTTACAATCCTGGGGATGCTTCGATCTTAGTCCCTTGCTGTCACTATAGCAAGTTGGTGAATCCTCGAAGGGGTTCCATGTAGCATCAGGTATGGAAGTGGTTGCACCAACCACTCCCTAGATGCACTCGCCAGTCACCTATCCTTTAGGGCCTTTATCCTACACTTTACAATACAAGCGTCAAAGTCAACATAAATTAATAAAGAGATGGCGAAAAAAAGTTCATAATTTTATAGGGAATTCAGGTATCTATGCTAAGGCGTCTATCAAATCCTATGCCCATCTATTATTTAACATCAGCATCCCTCTGGAAAGCTTAAAAACCACCTTAGCAAAAAACCTCGAGTTGACCATTTGGAACATAAATCAATTTATTTATAAATCGCTGCCAATCATATATATAAGATTTTCTATATACATTACCTTGGAATTAATCGCCATTAAGTACTAACAAGTTCAAAAGCTAAACCATAAATTTATCCTTGGACTTATTTGATAGTAAATTGGAAGGCTAAAAGCTTTTGGTGGAACTTCCTGATGCTTTTGAAGCCAGTCAGAAGTTGAAAGATCTTATTTTGATTAAAATGATGATCTTAATCGTGAAAAACTCCAAACTCATTAAAAGGGCTAACTCTAACTGAACAAAGATCTGAATTGGAACTAAATTAACCAAAAGTCAAAGCAGATTGAATATAGAAAGAAAACAGTTAGAAAGGGTGCCTGATATATATCAAAACACAACCGCTGAAATTGTTTAGAAAATATGATCTGGTTATAAATAACAACATTTCCCCCACTGTAACCAGTTTATATTATTACAAAGTAACAATGGTGCTAGAAGATGACATTTGCAGTGCACAATTTAATCATTGACAATATGGAAGAGAGGTCATTGGTACAACCTCTCATCACCAAGCAGCTTTGAAAAACAAAATAAATGTTGGCAGAATTCGTTGTCATAGTCAACACTGATAGCACAAAAAACCGTTAGCTACGGACTGAAATTGGCAGAAAAATTACCAAGTTATGGGGACAAATTTTACAAAAGTGGTATCAATGCTCCTTGCCATGGCAATCTATGGCGGAATATAATTGGACTGATGGCATCCCGCACCAAAAAAACAACTGATGGCCATAAGACATCTCCCAACAACCTTATAAATTCCCCCTGTTAGTCAAGCAGCACACCATGGAGCACCCCTGTAGTGAACACCATGTTGCAAATTTTACAATATAAATCATTGAGTGTTCTGCAATTGTGCCAGGTCAACATTATGAGGACTGCTTATCCTTACTCTTTTGCTCTAATTGGCTAACTTTTGCTACCAATTTTTCAGCAGCAATTTCTCAACTAGCATACCAAAAACCTAACTAGGAGGAATAAAAACATTGATGTTTTGTGACCTGCACCATCTCCCAGGGTAAATTGGCCTCAACCATTACAATCCCATCCTGAGGGTACTCAAACCCTAGTCCCTCATTTTAACTATAGCCAGTTGGTGATCCCACGCAGGTGTTCCAAGTAGCTTCAGTGTGGGAGTGGTGGCGCAAACCAATACCTAGATGCAAACACCCAGCACATATCTTTATGGACCATAATCCTACCCTTTAGAATCCAAACGTCAAAGTCAACATAAATTAATAATGAGCAAGCAAAAGAAAGGTCTTTTTTCATAAGTATTTTGTGTATTATACTAGGGCGTCTGGAAAACACTATGTCGCCTTTAATGAGCATCAGCATCCCTTCAGAAAACTCAAAATACCACCCTACAAAAAATCATCATCAATAGCTTTTCTTTATGCAAAATACCACTTTTAAGAAAATTTTAATCTAAAAACTAATTAAAACCATCATCAACTTGCTGCAACACCGTTAACATCCAATGACCTTGTCTCTTCCGCCTGCCGCTCCAATGTGGGGTAGCGGCGCTCCAACTGCTAGCATTTACCGCCTGTAAAGAAGATGTGTGCAGATTGGCTCATTCAGTCTGCAAAATACATTTGTCCACTATGTCCCTCCAAGGGACCTAGCACTCCACCTTGCAGGAGCCCATCCAACATGCCCAATCCATTATCCCTAACTTGATCCACCATCCGCTTTTGCCTCCATGTTAAGTATAGACATCTCTTCTCTTATGCCAACAAAGCAATTATTGAGCTGTAACTGCCACCTTTGCACCGGCAGGACTATAACTTCCACCCTCACAAGTACTAATTTGATATAGGCTTCCCCACTGAAGAGGACGCGTCCGCTGCAGCAGCTACGCCCTTAATTTACAAAAACACACCCATTACCACCACCCAAACTCATCTCCAAGATGATACCACACTGATGGTGACCTTTGCAAACCTTGCCTCACACCTTCCCCCTCAAACACTATATGAGGTGTTGATGTCAGTGCTGTCCACTTATGAAAAGACCTCATCCTCCAATTCATTGTCCTAAGTGGTTCTGAGCGCCTTGCAGCACCTCAGGCAATGGCCACCATTACCCTTACCAGCTGAACATGGCCCAGCTCATCCTACCACATGCCTATATCCCATCTGCACCAGACCATTTCTTTTGGCCTTGCATTGACAACAGTTGCACAATTAGCTCTCTCTGACATGAGTTGGACCTTACAAAAAAGAATGTTGATACAAATCAAATCCTGCGAACACTGCCAACTCCACCCCTGAGGCCACACCAACAGCGTTTAAGTGGGGATTTTGGCTGCCCCCACCCCCCAGTCTGTCCGCTCAATGAATCAGCAGCAAAATCTATCAATCCAAATCCAAGCTGGACAATTTACACCCATGCCAACCAATTGGGAGCAGGCTTGGACCCATATTCAATCCAAAAATTCTCCTACCCCAAAATTCACTCAACCACAGCCACTTATCACTAATCAATCCAAGTCAACCAAAATCCCAGGGACTTATTGGATGAGGTGAACGAATCTGGTGAAATTGTCCCATCACCAGCTAAACCATTTGATTTAGAACCTTATCTAAATTCAGACTTTGATGCCCCACTCCCGCCCAAACAATATGTTCCCAAACCCAATGCTACCCCTTACCAAAGTGACCACCAGCTTGCTGAGGCCATGGTGGCCTCACCCAAAAGTCGCCATCTCCATGAAGCCATGGAAAAATATGTTGCTCAATTTAACGAAGAGCTACATATCATCATGTTCTCCCCAACTTCCCTGATATTGAAAAAGATGAAATTACCCGCCTCACTGAAGCTGCCACCATCGCTATCAAATACGTCACTAAACTGGTAGATTTTTTTATCCACACGAGTTACCAGAGCCAACATTGAAAAATTAGCTTAGCTCCCCAGCGCCCACATCCAAGATAAACCTTATTGCCAAACTCATGGAGGTTATGCTCCAGGCACAAATTGTCATTTTCAACGATTGTTTACTTTTATTTGACCCTCATCCTGAAGATGCCTTAACCCCCTTGCTATCAGCATTGATCCACCTCTTCAATGCTGAACCTGAAGATCTGCCTGACTCCCTCTCCCCCTCCACCATGGTAAGATAAGCGGCTCACCGCTGTGCCACCTGGTTGGTTCTTTTCTCATTTTTTGTGTTTTGCTGCTCGTTTAAAGTGGTTGATTCATGTATTTGTTTGGTTAATTTTAAAGTTTCTGTTTTGGTAGTGTCCATCCTTCGGTTGGCGTACCTTGAATAAACTTTAAATAAAAATTTAACAACAAAAAATTCTCGTCATAGACCGCCAGCAACATAGAATAATTCATCCTTGGCATTTATTGCAGGCCAATAATAAATAAATAATTACTATAGAATCTATCCTTGGCATCGATTGCCGGTAAATCATAACAATGGTGAGATACTAAAACATCAATTTCTCATTGGTTTAGTTGTAAGTAAATCAAAACACTAAAAAGTTATGAGCTAATCTGCCTGATGCTTTTGAAACCTAACAGACATTGTCAGAGCTTATTTCAAATAAACAAAGATCTGAATTGGTAGAGAACTTCAACCCTATTGAAGAGTCACTTTGACTAAATAAAGAACCAAATTGTGACTGAATCTCAAAAGCTGTTAAACTGTATTGAATTTAAGTAAATTAATCAGCAAGAATGATTAACATATATCATAACACAACCGCTGGAATTGATTAAAGGTAAATGATTTGCCTAGAAATTGCAACAGGGACATTGTCATGTTAAAAATAATAAACACATTAAGCTTTACTCCCAAAATGAACATTGATGAGCCAACTATTGATCCTTCTTGATTAGAACCTGCCACTAAAGACACGCTTAATAAATTTAAAAATCAATTATGATGCATGCAGGAACCAATAAAGAAGCCTTCTGGATTAGCACCTCAACTTTTCGCGCCACAACTGGACACTCCAATCAATGCAGTCACAATGTCATTACCAATGTAGAACAATGAGGGCCTCAACTGTGCATTCAATCCATAACGAGATGGAGGGTCCTGATCATAAGGACACATAGAGGCTCAATGGCGTTGCATCCTAACTTGCTTATAGATTTTTAATCCTTTTAATGGAATAAATTAGTCTTTTTACTTTATCTTCTTTGACTGCTTTACTATAATAAAAGCTTTAAGCCCATTATAATATTGGCTTAAACTCTAGAGAAGCGATAGACCAACATGTGTACCCATGTCATTCAAATATTTCATCTAAATGTGGGAATACTTCTGTTCAGGGTCAATTAATCTCCTTCTTGCTTAAATTGGTAGACAAATTATAGTGGTGATCTTTGCAAAAAGATAACTTGAGATTGTAAGGGTAAGTTATAAATTAGTTTTTTAAACCTTAATCAATATTTAAACAAAAGCAGATTTCTATAACATTGAGAAAAAACGGATTTATTACTATATACTATACTTACTCAAACATTTTTTATATTTTCTTTGTTGAATCTCAGTAATTTGGTATGTACCCTCTAAGGAGTTTTTCGCACAGGGTTTCCCCCATTGAACAATTGGAACGGATGACATGATGATCGCCAGTTCCTTGATACACTCATAAACACATAATTTATAAAGAAATGGGAGAAATTCCCCCCCCAAACACTTCTTTATTTAAAATATAGTAAGTAGGTGGATCTTCTTCTGGTCCGCTCCTTTCTTCCTTTCTATATTCTTCTTTTCTTCTTTCTAAAACCCTTCCAAGACTACTTCTCCAGTACCCTCATTTCACTGATATCCCAGAGACTTCAGTTGGTAATGACCCTTCTGCTTAGTTTATTTATGTCGCCATCTTTTCATTGGTTTTGGCTTGTTGTTCTTCAATTATTTATTGCCTTAAATTGAGTCAATCCAATATATCTTTTTGTCAAATGTTGACATTGTCTTATAGCCCTATTTTGAAGGCAATTTGATAAGACCCATTATGACCCATTATCGCCTCATCTTAAAGCGATCAATCACTTATAGCTCTGAAACATCCTCAGCAGATTCTGTCCATTGATCCTTTGGCGGAATTCCTCCAATGAGCCGCGTGGTCATAATGGTGGCTTGTTGTCCAGTCATATAGATTCTTGACATTACCCCCTCCCCCTTTGACTGGATGATAAGCTGTACGCCTCTTTTTCCTACAATTTCTATGCAAACCATTCCACGCCAACATCTGCGAGTCCATGAGTTCACTTTCTTCTACCATTTGTGGCATGGTGCAGAGTTACCCGACCTGGGCCATATCCCTCTTCCCCAGTTCCCTTTCCCCCCGGCTGATGAGGATGAGGCTGAGGTGGACCTCACAACAATGCTAACCCAGGAAGAGATTCTTCCTGAATTTGTCAGCCATTTGGCCTCCTGGCGCGCCCCCTTTGGGGACATTGTGGGCCAGCTACGCTGGGGAGGGGAGCAGAGCTGAGGGCCTTCACATAACAAAGTGGCCCA
>JAKSZP010005886.1:0-49045 GCA_022478985.1 Massospora cicadina | reverse complement strand
TATATGGGCCAACGTGATGCAATTGTTTCAACAATCACCAACAGCTGAATTCCGATTATCCCGCGATATCCTGGCACTCAACATGGTCTCGCCTATCCCCCAGACGCTAAGGGCTCTAATTGTGAGTATTGCAATATGGTCCATCTACACAATTACCCTCGACGCTTTCAATGGGATCCTCCACAATTTCAACCAAGCCATCATCAGGTTACACAGCCATTTGGCCGACCACTTCCAAGCCTGGCTGTTTGGATCACTCCAACGCAAATGGAAGAAACGGATGGGCAACTGGATTATAATCTGGTTCCTTCGCTATGACATTGAAAAAATCACAGTCTTCATAGGCGATACACCCTACTAGCCCCTGAGCTGCCATGCCACTTAAGGTCTAGTTATCCACCACCCGTGGCTCCTAGCCACACCCAAGTGTGCCAAGTCGTATCTTTTGAGTTCCATTGTTTTTGCGCTCTCTTCCCTCTTCTGTTTTCCGTATTTTCCTCTTCCCTACATATTGGATGTGTCTGTCCCTCGGTCGGCCATCCTCATATAAGTAAAGTTTTATTCAGGGAAGGCTGACCAGGGGATGGACACTTCCGATAAGTAAACTAAACTAACAAAAAAACATCATCAAGAGGAGGGCACCCCATAGAAGCTAACGCTATCTCCTGTTGCTAGTGGGAACGCCAAGAGAAGGAAGGGGAGGTTACATGTGTAGTTTCTTGCATCACTATTGAGCACGTATGCAGGAAGGGGTCTGAAGCGATGAACCAAACTGGAACCAGGATGAGACCAACTGATGGCGATGGGATGGTAGGTACCCAAACATCAATGCTTGAAAGTGGTCCACGAGGTGTGACTGGAACTGGAATACAGCTTCCTGGAGGGTGGGAGTAGAGACTTAGATAGCATCCAGGGTGACCGTGTGGATAGTCCACATAGCAATTGCAACCACTAAGGCGTGGAAGGAAGATGGTATAGGGGAAACTGAGAACAAGGCAAAGAAGTCCTTAAACAAGCTGAAGGGCTGATCCTGATCCTGGCAAAAGAGGCGCTGAGCCTCACGCCAGATCGCTTTTGAGGGAGGGTACTCTTCCAGGCGATGAACCAAAGTTCTATACTGGCCACACACGACACAAGATGAGTGCAAAGCATTAGAGCGCTTGGCAGTACGGTATATCCGTTTCAAGCAGTGCCACACATGGGAATGAATATGCGGCTGCAAAAGAGGGTGGTGGGCGTACTTCCAATTGACTTTCTGGGTATTGAGGGAATTGGAGATGTCTAACATGTCCAGGTAGTCCACCATGGTTATGATAGGGGACCTCATGGGTATCACTCCGTTCAGAATGGGAAGTCCTTGTACTTCCTGGGTGAACCATGGAGTAGGGCGCCCACTCTGGGCAGTGTGCCCACTGATGCAAATTCTCCACTCAGCGCTCTGCATGGAGATGATAATTCTTTTGAAGTGGGGCTACGTCCCATGTGGGCCCGCAGCAGAAGGGTGTGCGGCGAGGTACTTTAACAGAGAATGGGGGTGGGAAGGATTGCTGAGGCCCAGGGTGCGGAAGAAGTTGAAGGGGCCATGTGGGATCAGTGCTGGGCTGAGACCGTTGGGTTGGTGATTGTAGCAATCCAGGTGCCAAGTATTTTGGCGGCGTGGGCCTCATAGTTGAGCAGGACCATGCCACCACTATGGCGAGGGCCAGACATGACATCTAGGCGCACTGGCGGTGGGCGGTCTAACAAGAGCCACCCTTGCAGAAGGGCGTATAATGACTTGAAGAAACTAGGGAAAAAGCGATGGTGTGGGCCCCAAACCAAACTTTAGAAAGGAGCATAGAGTTGGCTAGCACTACATTGCCTGTAAGGGAGGTCTGGCGCGCTTTGAGGGAAGCTATGCGTTTCATAACGTTGTCTAGGATATGATGCTCCATCACCGTTGAGGCGTACCCTCCCGCCTCCAGACACACACCTAAATGGCAGACTGGGCCAGTGGTGGGGCTTGGCACAAAGGGGATCACGAGCAGGGCGGTGTGGGGTGGGCAGGGCAAATGATCCCGTGAGCAATTTGTTGAATCACGTAGAAAACTGGGCGCTGGGGACCAGTGGGCTTGGTACCGACCAAAAGAATGATTTCGGTTTTGGAGGTGTTAAGTGAAGCATTACTTACCCTGTAGTAAACCTGAGTAGTGGCTTCAAGCGCACGTGAATCATGATTGTTAGACACCCCAGCCACATAATCATCAGCAAATGCCAACATCTTGACTGGTGCTTGGCCTTGCACATGAACACCTGTATGGGTGGCATTTACATTTTGAAGAAGTGGGTCAAGGCTGAAGTTATACAAGAGTGGGCTAAGAGGGTCCCCTTGGCGTAGGCCCCTTTGAGGGCGAACTACATCCATGGGAAGCCAGGGCCACGCACAGCCATTGTGGCAGATTCCGTGAGCAACATTACACAATTAATGAAATGATAGGGGTTGTGGAACTTGTGGAGGCAGGCACTGAGGTAATCCCGGTTGACTCTATCATAGGCCTTCTGATGGTCTAAAATAGAAAGTGCTCCAGAAGCCGTGGATTGTAAGTGTTGGCTACGGTGTGTATGTTGTCCCAAATAGACCGTTTTAGAATGAACTCAAATTGCTCAGGGGAAATGAGAGCAGAGGCAATTACCCCTAGACGGTTTGCCATGATTTTAGTAAAACGTTGTCTGTGTTAGTAAGTGAAATGGGGCGCCAGTTGGCCAAGTACAGCTTATCCCCTTTCTTGTACAACGTTATCGTGAAGGCCTCTTGTCCTCCAGGGAAGAGGCGCATTTCCATAAGGCATTGATTCATTGAGGCATGCAGCAAGGAGGAAAATATTTGAAATATTTCTTGTAGAACTCATAAGAAATGTAATCTGTACTTGGGCATTTCCTGTACAGCGCACCGTGAACAGTCGACCAGAGTTTATCCCAAGAAATCACAATTATCAACTCTGGATATTGGGAAATGGTGCAGATATGTGCATTTTTGAGAAAATTACCCACCTTGGCCAGCTGAATTGGATCGGAGCAATACAATCTGGAGTAAGAATTTTGTACTTTGATTGCCACTTTGGGTGGGGTATCTGCGACGGATTGGACTGGCCTTCACACCTGTGTGCAGACTAGCTCTGGCGTGTTTTGAAGAACTTTCAAAAAAGTAAGTGGAGCACGTGTCACCTGCTGTTATATTCTTTGCTTTATACTGAGCACAAACCAGATGCTTGTGTTGTCTTACCAGTGTATTGAGGCGAGCGGACACTTTCGCCCACTTATGACCCCAAGCCGGGCTGTAGCCTGCCACTGGGACATTGGATTCCAGATGGTTTACTTCTGCCAGCGTGCACATAAATCTGCCGAGCCAGCCCACAAGTGACGTGATGAGATGTGGCAAGTCAGGCGTATGGTGTTCGCTTTGAAGGTTGACCAGGTGGAAGGTGGGTCTGCACATAACGGTGTGGTAAACTCTGGAGCCAAGGTCTTGGTGTCCACCCACGAGGAAAACCTGGGAGACATTATCTTGGCTGGTTGTAGTCTGCACCACTTCAGTGCCTGTGCCGCTAGATTGGACAAAGAGAAGGAAACCAATACCATCCTGTGGTCAGATAAATCAAATTTTGTTGTTGTAAAGTGGGAAATTAGGTATTTAAATTTCAATGGTGCGAGAATAAGGTCAATGTGGGACATAGACCTCAGCTGGCCGTTGTGAACATGGGGAGAGACATGTTTGGGAGTAGTGGTGCATGATGTGGCTAAGTGTTGAACAACCCCAAGGTGGCTTTGAGGACGCAAAGTTCTATGTGCCCCTGCGGGGGTGTAGGAGATGAGGGCCAGCAATTAGAGGCTGGGTTGGTCCAGCAGTTCATGTTACCAACAACAAATGGGTCTGGGGTAGCAGGATGGAATTGATGGCTGACAAGAATTTCCGATGAGCTCATGCACAGGTTAGGGCATAGATGTTAATGATAGCATGCACTTCATCATGCCACAAAAAGGTGACAACAAGGACACAGCCATTTAGGTACAATGTTGACGAAATAAAACTTAAAATTATGACTCACTCAAACAAGCACCCCACAGTGAGGCGACCAAAAGGAAAGGGAAGGGAGGAGCATGGTTGTCCATGTGTCCTCTGCACCAGGCGGACAGTGGGTTTCCTGAATGGCCAGGATGTCCACAGGTAAATTATTTTTTAAAAACTCAGTTTTCTAGCCCAGGACGGTGAGGCCTTGAGTCCAGCAATGTTCAACGTCCCTATAGTAAAGGCTCCCCCATCACACCTTAGGTGCGAGGGGAAGGACACCCATGCCCTTCAGCCTTCTTTTTTCAGCACATCGCCATATGGCAGCACGGGTATTCTGTGCTATGGAGTATGGTTCAGTATGGGAAGCTTTATCTGTGAGGTTCACATTGGCTTTTGCCTTCTGCTATTTCCCCACTGTGGGACGAACTTTTGGCGTTGTGTGAACCTGTGGTGCACCATCACATGATGGTGGAATATCAGCAGGAATATAATCAAGCGACTTGGATTTAATTGATGCTTAGTAGCATTGGTCAGGTGAAACTGACTCACCCATTAGGTCTTCAGCTTGGGTGGCCCAATATAATTGGTGGAAGGATTCACAAGACGCTTCCACAGCGAATGACTCGATGTCCTCCTGGAGCTGGGTGAGTGGGATCACAGACGCAGTCTTTGCCACCTCCTTGGCCGCTGCCTTGTGGGCCTGCTTGCCTTCTTATTCTCTTGCGGGGACACATGTTTCACTTAAATGTAGCACCCAGGCGCGCCCCATGGGAAGGTTGCGTTGGTCTTATTGCCAGTTCATAGTGGGCATCTGCATCGCACATTACTTCCAGGATTATTTTGGTTTAAGGAATGCCTCCTTGAAAGGGCAGGTATGAGCCTTGTGGCCAAAAGCATGACAGAAGGTGCAGATAAGAGGCAAGCTATCCACGGTGACCCTAAATGGGCGGATTCTTGCCCATCAATTTTTATAAAAGTGGTGTGGGGGACTTGGGTCAAATATTCCACTACCCCCACAGATGGGGTGAGAACAGCAATTGCTTTGCCTATGCACAGGTATAGCATGAGTGTAAAGTGCTGCATATCAAAGGATTGAATTTCCCTGTATCCAGTGAGCTCAGCCTTCAGGTTGTGCTCTAGCACAGTGCGCTTGACAGTTGTAGGAAGTCAAAAGTAACGAAAACTTGGTTGGATTTAGTCCAGCAAGTGCATTTTGTGTCATCTACCTGTTGACCATCCTGGAGATCAACCTGTAAGGATAGTGTCTATAACTCTCCTGTTTCCAGCGTGGTGGTGCTCAGTGCACAGAGCCAACGCATGGAAACCAGCCGTTAGTACCAAAGGTACTAGAGCCCAGCAAAGGGTGCTGGAGCAATAATAACTTAAGGTAAAAAGAGCAAACATGATAGCAAACAACTGATCAATATTGATGCGGTGCACAAAGTGTAAAGGGGTAAACGTCTTTTGTTGGAGGGAACCTAAGTGACCCAACGGTACACAAGTTAAAAATTAAATGGTATTTAGAATAAGGTGGTTAACGTAGTGCAAGACCTCCTCAAAAAGGTCCACGCACAGGTATACTAGAGATAACATAAGAAAAACGGGAAATTAGGAAAATATTTATTGGGAAGTTGACCAACAAGGAATGTTGGTCACAGAAAATATAATTAAACTTCATTGGGGAAAGTCTGAGTCTGCTGAAGCAGTCCCAAGCACTGATCCACCAATAGGCAAAGACTACCATCTGAATTGGTAGAAAAAATCAAAACTGACTTCACTTGAGTAATTGATTGAAGTTGGATCTGACTCAAATGCATGATTTTATAAATGGAACAGGTTTTGGAACCCTGTTCCTCGATTAACCAAATTGAACTGTCTGCATTAATTGTGTAAACTGTTTGTTTTAACGCCTGGGCTGATATAAGGGGCTGGGTGTTCAGAACCTCACTAGTACCAACCTGGGCATATTTGGCTTGTACCCAGCGTTGGTCTAGTGTGTGCCTGAGGTCAGGGAGGGCCTGAAGCTTCACCTTCTGGGCCTCCTGGAGCCCAGCCTTATCCTTAGGGTTGGTCCCAACTTTGATTTCATTTAACCATGACATTACTCTCTCCTCCCGACGAAGCTCAACCCCCCTCCAGGGGCTTGTGCAAGGGAAATGTTCTTGTGAGCTGTGGCCAACTTCATGGCGGCAACGGTCAGTATGGGTTGAGATCCAGCAGCCTGGGAATATGCTTGTGGAAGGCTTCAATCAGATCTTTTGGCATGCACACAGTCACACGCTGGAACCCAACTGTTCTCTGCAGCGTCAAAACCCTTCCAGGATACCAGGTACTTAAGTCTTCTTTTAACACGGCGGGAGGCAACTATTTCTTCCACTTCCCACTCTGGCGCCCCATTCACAAGATAGGCCTCAGGAGTCTCTGGTGGGGGCCCTCAAACAACGTCAATTTGCTCTCATGGAAGACAGAGAAGATCCAAAATGAAGAGGGAAGATCTAGCTGATATGAGGAATGGCCCACCTTTCCAACTATGCGGTAAGGGCCAATCCTCCTTGAAGACCAGCTTCATGCATGGCTGATTGATAGGGATGTTACGAGCATCAAGCATCATGAGATCCCCTTCCTTGTATGCTGGACCCACTTGGTGCTTACCATCAGTATTCTCCTTATAAACTTGCATTGCCGCCTCCAAACTTATGGAAACTTCCTGTTGGACCTTCTTAATAGTCTTGGCAAAGTCCACCACTGCTTCAACCTTAGAACCACAGCTGGGCTCCATGTTAAAGGCGGGGTTAAAGCCATGGTTGGCAAAAAAAGGGGAACAACTGATAGAAGAATGCAAAGAGTTGTTGTAACTGAATTGGGCCATAGGAAGGTGAAAACCCCAATCTGAATGATCTGCGGCGGTGTAACACCGCAGAAACTGTTCTAAACACTGGTTCACTCGTACAGTCTGCCCATCTGATTGGGGGTGATAGGCAGTTGAACGGCAGGGGCGAGTCTGAAGAGTCTTATACAGTTCTTCCCAAAAGAAGGAGGTAAACTGGGGTCCCCAGTCACTGATAATTTCTTGGGGGAACCCCATGAAATGCAAACACATGAGTGACGAAGAGCCTAGCCATCTCAGCCGCGGTTATTGTTGTTCTGCATGAAATAGAGTGGGCGAACTTCATAAAACAGTCCACCAACACCATGATGGCATCATACCTTTTATGAGGCAGGTAATTTCACAATGAAATCAACTGAGAGGGAAGTACAGGGCCCATCAGCCTTTTGTACTGGTACCAACAACCCCGTTAAAGGTTGATGATTGAGTTCTATCTGGTTGCAGACCAGGCACTCCTTACAATACCTCACACCTGAGCAGGTAAGCCCTTCCAATTGTAGGTGCGATGTATCAACTCCAAGGTCTTTGCTTTCCAAGGATGACCAATGGTGATTCCATCATGATGGTCCCAGATGATTTCCAGGCGCAGTGGTTCATCAGGTACCCAAAGGCGCTCCTGAAACCACACCATCTCATCCTTTACAAGATAACCCCTGGATAGGTTCTAGTGATTTAAAGCGCTCTTGGCAAATAACATAGTATATTTGGTTGACAGCGGCTGAGAAAGTACAACCTTTCTGAATATACCATACTCTTCCGCATTTTCCAGAGGTGCAAGCGCTTGCTCGTTGTCTGGGGGAGAGGGAAGTTGTGACAGAATTTTATTTGGAGGAATCATCACTCTGTGTTGTGGAATTCTGCTTCCTTTGGATCAGGAGCTAAAGCAGGGTTGTGGCTTAAAGCATCCACCAAACGATTATCCTTGCCCTTGGTGAATTCATAAGAAAAGGTAAATTGGGAAAGGGTCTTATGCCAACGGGTCTGCCATGGGGTTAGGACATGAGGGGCGAGGTAGTACAGTAAGGCATGGTGATTTGTACGCATGCAAAATGGTTGGGTAGAGCCATGCTAGTGGTGACGCCAATATGTCAGCGCCTCCACCACTGCTAGTAACTTCTTGTCGTAAATGGCATAATTTAACTCATGCAGAGACATTTCCTGGAAAAATATCCCGCCAGATGCTCTATCCCATCTTCGCCTACTTTTAACAAGGCAGCTGTTATGGCGAAGTTGGAAGCATCAGTAGACACAACGAACTCTTTGGAAGAGTCAACATGGTGAAGGATGAGCGTGGACAACAGAGTGCACTTCACAGCTTGAAAAGCATCCTCCAAAACGGGGGACCACTGAAGCACCTTTGCACCACTAGCCCTATACAAGGGCGCTGCCACCTCAGAAGGGTTGGCGTGAACTTCTTGAGAAACGTACATATCCCCAAAAAACTACTTAATTCTTTTACCAAAGTAGGGGTAGGCCACTCACGAATCGCCTTCTCCTTATCTGGAGTTATCATATGTCCTTGGTCAAACATGATGTTGACCAGAAAATTGACCTGGGACTTGAGAATTCACACTTGCTAATCTTCAGCGTAAGGCTGACTGCCTTTAACCGCTCCACCACTTGCTGAAGGTGTACTGCATGGGACTCCTGATCAGGGGAAAACACCAGGATATCATCCATGTAGGCAACCGCACATACACCTAACAAGTCCCTCAACGCTGCATCAATGCGGTGTTGAAAGATAGCATGGGCATTCTTAAGCCCAAAGGGCATGACCCGAAACTGGAAAATCCCTTTTCTGGTATGGAAGGCGGTTAACCACTCTTGTCCCTTTTTAATCCAAATCTGATTGAACGTATTGAGGCAATCCAGCTTGGAAAAGATCTTAGCCTTCTCCACATAGCGCGCAATATGAGAGTCCAAAGGGATGGGATGTAGATCTGGTACAGTGACGTTGTTAGGGTTCCCATAGTCCGTAAATGGGTGCAGAGTACCATCAGACTTCTCAACAAAGAAAAGTGGAGAGCATACAGGGGAGGTACGCTGAAAAATCGCACCTTTGGCTAACTGTTCCTTCACCCACTCATCCAACGTCTCTTCCTCAGGGACTTTCAATGGGTAAATGGGGGAAGATATATGCACCAGATCCACAGTGAGCTTAAAGTCACAATCAAACTTAGAGTGCTCAGGTAGTACATTAGCGGATGCTGCATCAAAAGAGAATTCCAGATCCTCCAAACAAGAAGATATAGGAACTTCCACTAGGGCTTCAGAAAAGGGGCAAGGCTAAAAGGGTGAAGGTGAGTCCAATGAACAATTCGCCCTGGGCGTTCTTTTCTGACAAAGGAACAACTAGTGTGCGACCATTCTTCAAGGTGAGGGCTAGGGTATTCTCTTATAGGTCGGTCCTAACATCAAACTCTAGCCACCACTCCACACCTAAAATGATAGGGAACAGGAAGTTTTTGATAGCTTGGAAGTTATTGAACAATTGGTACTTGCCAACCTGATAGTCCGCTGTCCCAATGATATTCAGAGCGGGAATACCTTGGGACGCCTCTCCCTTAACCATACCACCTGGCAAGTAACTCAGTCCAAGGTAGTCGGCTAGGCTCTGGTCCATAAAGTTATCAAAGGTGCCAGTAACCAACAAAATAGTGGTGCTGAGTTTCCCTTTAGGGGAGGAGAGGGTAGCAGTCCGTAGAAAATACCCAGAATGGTCTTTATTTATGGCAGACAATGACAACACCTCACCAAAAAAAATTTCCTCTGTCTCAAGCAAGCCATCAGAGTATGTTTTGGAATTGTAAAAGGGGAGGGATAGTTGGACACTCTTAATAATGAGACCACATACCCCACCATGCCTTCTACAAAAGCATATTCTTTAAAATATTAAAACAAAGTTCTTTCTCCGCTTCCTGAGTGCCCTGGATCATGGTAGGGGTCAAACGAGGGTTTCTCAGGGATTACTTGATATACTGGAATAGGGTTCTCATCCAGGCCATAAAAGCTAAGAAACGGCTCAGAGGTTTGGATAAGATTATTGCTATAAAATGCATTTTTAGACGCGAATGACCCTATTCCCCAAACTGCTACGGAATGCCCAACATTATCCAAGGCCAACACCCCCAGGCCCATATGCATCAATTGCTGGCATCGTCTGAATGCGCTGTCAAATGAAAACTCCTTTAACTAAATGGAAATTGATAATTTCAGCGGAAAGACAGGGAATCACGACTTTTGGACGTTGAAGCATCCATATCCACCAGGTATGAGCACAAAGAGTGGATATTTTCCAGTTGGAGGCAACCATAATAATGCCAAGTTGCTCCAACATTCAGGAAAAATGGAAAACAGCGGTGCAGCTGACCACTGCCAAGGCCCTCAGCTGGCTCCCACCGTTTCCACTTTGGAAAAGTCCCACACAGAAAAAGTTCATGCACATAATTTTATGTGGTTTGTCAACTAATGTAAGGAGAGTGTCTATAACTCTCCTGTTTCCAGCGTGGTGGTACTCTGTGCACAGAGCCAACGCATGGAAACTAGCTGTTAGTACTAAAGCTACTAGAGCCCAGCAGAGGGTGCTGGAGTGATAATAACTTAAGGGAAAAAGAGCAAACATGATAGCAAACAACTGATCAAAAAGAAATGCGTTGCACAAAGTGGAAAGGGGTAAGTGTCCCAGGTTGGAGGGAACATGAACAACCCAACGGTGCATGAGTTGAAAATTTAATGGTATTTAGAATAAGGTGGTTAACATAGTGCAAGAACTCCTCAAAGAGGTCCACGCACAGGTTCACTAGAGAAAACATAAAAAACGGGAAATTAGGAAAATGTTTATTGGGAAGCTGACCAACAAGGAATGTTGGTCGCAGAAAATATAATTAAACTTTATCATGGAAATTCTGAGTCTTCTGAAGCAGTCCCAAGCACTGATCCACCAATAGGCAAAGACTACCATCTGAATTGGTAGAAAAAATCAAAACTGACTTCACTTGAGTAATTGATTGAAGTTGGATCTGACCCAAATGCATGATTTTATAAATGGAACAGGTTTTGGAACCCTGTTCCTCGATTAACCAAATTGAACTGTCTGCATTAATTGTGTAAACTGTTTGTTTTAACGCCTGGGCTGATGTAAGGGGCTGGGTGTTCAGCACCTCACTAGTACCAACCTGGGCATATTTGGCTTTGTACCCACCGTTGGTCTAGTGTGTGCCTGAGGTCAGGGAGGGCCTGAAGCTTCACCTTCTGGGCCTCCTAGCGCCAAGCCTTATCCTTAGGGTCGATCCCCACTATGATGTAATTTAATCATGACACAACCACCACCCGCGCTTTTGTGGCTTTGTCTGCCATAGTTTTGTTTTTGAACCCAAGATCCAGCCAACTTCAAGGCATGCTGTGCGGTGTGACATACACTGCTTTTAGGAAATGTGTTTGTATATCTCCAAAAAAGTTCTTCCAAAAGCGCCATTTGTTGTATATCCAAGAAGACACACACTCCATGTTTCACTGAAAATAGTTGTTGGGAGTGAGGCGTATTAATGAACTGGTTGCAGCGCTCTTGCCAGGCCAAAATTTCTGGGGAAATGGTAATTGCCAGTTTTTTACTATTAATTTTATATATGCCACCGGTTCTACCAGGGTGTTTATAAGCCTGGTTGATGTTAGGCCAGCACCTGTGCCCTTAACTTTGCTCACCCAACTGCTACTCAACATTGGGTGCACACTAATCTCCTCAATGAGAATATCAAACTTATATAGACTTGAATTGAAGATAATGCAAAAGTGTTTGCGATGAGAGAAAACTCATATATTAAATATTCAATTCAATTTATTCAAGGTACGCTGACCAGGGGACGGACAGTACCAAATCACAACACCCAAAATGATAAAAAAAACTACTAATCAAGTGGGAAGTGGAAACCGTTAAATCACCATGGCAGAGGGTGAGGAGGGGTCAGGGGATTGGTTTCCAGAAGGACCCACCTCAATCATGGGATGTTGGTTACAGTACCAGACCAGAGCAGAGAGCCAGGGCGTTGGGGCATCTGCATAGTGGGGGTGGAGGTTAGCATAGTAAGAGTTTTACACTTCCTCATCAAGATAATGATGGAGAAGTGTTTCAACAAAAGCTGCGAGGAGAACTTCAGCTTCTTTGCGGGTTTCAGGAAGTTGGGTGAAAAGGGAGATACTGTGGCGGGTGATTTTGGCTGAGGGGTTGAATGAAGCAAGTATTGTAACATACATAACAGCAACTTCAGCATCATTAAATAGTTTTGAGATGTCACTGCAGGCAGATTCAGGGAAGTCGGGGGGGAAGAAGAGGGTAGGCAGGCCATGCTGGAGCTGAGCCACTGACTGGGCCACCACGGTGCGTAGTTTTGGGCACTGAGAAGAGGCCACCACAGCTAAGGCGAGCTGGTGGTCACTTTGGAAGGGGGCTGTATTGGGCAGAGGAGCGAAATGGCGAGGGGTAGGGGTTTCATTAAAATTGGGAAGGAAAAACTCTGCCTGACCATAATTTGTTTGGCAGAGAGGTTAACCTGTATGCTTACTAATGAGGACATTATCTGATTCGTCAGTCTCAACCAATAGATCCCATGGATTTTGGCTCACTGGAATAGTGGCGTTCAAATTTGGGTGCGCGGGATTGGGCGAATGGGCGGCTGCTTGGGTGCCAATGGTGGTCCAAGCATTGCTCTGATTGGGTGGGGTGGATTTAGGTGGGAGAGTGAGGCTAAAGTTTTGGGGGGGCTGATTTTCCACGCAGGCCCACTGAACGAGATTGGAGGGTGGGAGGGGGCAGCAAAATCGCCCCATAATGAACCTCCAGAGGGGGCTCAGAAGCTGCAGCTGCGGAATTGGCCTGAGGGCACGCTTTTTTTGCATGGTTGAGGCCAAAGCAGAGGGAACAAATCTGCCTACCATTATCAACCTGAGCCCAAAAGAAATGATCAGGCGCTGCAGCCACACTAGCGCAGGGTGGGATATGTTGGCTATGGTAGGTGGTGTGGGATGATGGTGGCTGTTGCACGAGGAGCAGCAAGGCGCTCTGCACCAGATGGAATGGCAAAGATGAGGTTGGGCTGAGTGCCATAAGCCATAAGCCCCGCGACTAACTGGTCATACAAAACCTGGGGTGGAAGGTGGGATGGGAGATTTGCAAAGGATACCACCAGCGTGGTGTCAGAAGTGAGGCGAGTACGGGTTGTGGGAATGGGGTTTTTATAAATTAGAGGAGTTTGTGCTGCTGCTTCAGCGTCCACCTCAGATTGGAACCCAACGTCAAAGTAGCCCTTAGAAGGGCGGAAGTTTATAAAGCCAGCTGGCGCAAAGGCTGCAGTGGCTAGATCAATAATTGCCTTATCAGCATATGGGAACAAACGCCCATAGTCCACTCTGAGGCAATAGTGAATGGCGGAGCGAGGGAGGGCGAAAGGATGGGGGCGAGAATGGTGGACGCGCGCCAGGTGGAGCGCTAAGTCCTGTGGGGGGACAAAACGGCTGGAAGCAGTGGGTGGGCTGTTTGAGCCTGTCCGAACGCGCTTGCCCATGGGGCAGAAAATGCTAGGTGGGGGTGCACCGCTGCCCCACACTGGGGTGGCAGGCGGCGGAGCCAAGGTCATCAAAGAAATAGGTTTGGGCAGACGGCTGTGGATAAATAAAACTTAAATCTAAAATTGCTCAAAAGTGACTTCAAGAGGTAAAAGAAAGTCTTTTATATATTAAATATTATCATTATTATTATTTGTTCTTTGTTTATTTTTTTCTTTTTATCACTAATATTATTTTAAATTTATTATTTCTCCTTAATTTTTTATACTTATTTTATATTCTCTTTTCTTCTAATCATCCCTCTTACTAATCTTCTTAGAAATTTTATATGGACTTGATTATATATATATGGCTTGTTTTAACCTCTTTGATGGTATTAACAAACCTTGACGTTTTCTCAATAATCTCATATGGGCCAACCCAAATGCGAATTAACTTTTATATTTGTCCAATTTGTGCATATTGAAGAATAGTACCTCCTCTCTGACTTTAGTTTTGGTCAATCATATCAATCTTTAGAATCCTTTTTGTGTTGAGCCTTTTGAACAGCAAAACTGTTGTCAAAGACTTGAGCTTGCAATTTAATTAGTGTATCTGTAAGCTTCTCAGCATATTGAGAATAACTGCTTTTGCCAGGATCTTCTAGTACCAAATAAAGCAGCAATGGTAGGGCCAGATGTCTCCCATATAAAACCTGAAACGGTGACATCTTGGTGGAAGAGTGATAAAAAATGTTGTAAGTGAACATGGATGAGCTTTAAAATGTGCTCCATTCAGATGGTTTGATTGATGTTTATTTTTGTACAATATTCACAAGTGTCCCACTTATGCGCTCAACTGTTCCATTTGTCTCTGGATGGCAGGGAGAAGAGAGTACACCTCTCACTCCATCAGCTGATTAAGCTTTGTAAAAAACGTTGGCCATGAAATTGCTTCCATTATTGGTCAGAAAAACCTGTGAGCAACCAAGCTTGTGGAAAAATTTCAAGGATAAACTTGGCCGCTGTCACTGCACCTACTTTCCTAATAGCCTTGGATTTAACCCGCTTAGTCAAGTGGTCAATAGCCACTATGATGTACTTAGCTATAGAATTGCTAGTGGGAAGTGGTCTGATAACATCTATTGATATGGTATGCCAGGCAAACTTGGGCCAGAGGAGCTGGTAAGATGTGCTATTTTGGAAAAGTTTTTCGCCTGGCATTCAACACAACACTCCAGTGTTTCTTGGATATCTAAGTGCATCGACTCCCAGTAGTAGTATCATCTGAGATTCTCCTCTATTTTCTTAAATCCACCATGGCCTATGGCCTTATGTGCCGCCATTATTAAATCTGTTTGGGCTGAGGGTTGTGGAAAAATGACATTTTTCCTTTAATAAATTTGTATAATATTCCATTTTTGATCAAAGTGTCTTATCATAATTCTGTGAGCAATTTTTGAATAGATTCAGGCCTATACTGAAATCTCCACTGACCATTTTTTGAAATAGATCATCAGCAGCCAGACTTACAATAGTGATCATAGGTAAATGGGATAGGCAGTCAGCAATTTTGGTGCTTCACTTTGCACAATGTTTAATCATGTAATTACAGGCTTAAAGCTTGAGTGCCCACCACGCTAATCAGTCCTCTGTTTCCTTTAAGTTGTTCAACCATCTTAGGGATGAATGAGCTGTAACAACCATAAGGTGAGTGTCATGTAGATAAACCTGAAACTGCTTGTGGGCGTATCTAACTGCCAAGCATTCCCATTCTGTCACCGTGTAGTTTCTCTTGTGGACATCTAAGGTCCAACTAGAAAAGGCGAAAAGATGTTCCTCACCATCTTCCCCTGTTTGAGATAATATGGCTTTAAATGTTGTAAGCGATGCATCAGTTTGGACAATAAACTCATGCTCAAACTCTGGATATTGCAGGACTGGGGCCATTATTAGGGTTGATCAGAGCTAATTAAATGCTTCTTGGCAAGCCTGATTCCAATCAAATATGACCTTGTCCTTAAGCAGATGAAAGAAAAGTTCTCTGATTCATGCATAATTGGCAATGAATTAACGATAATAGCCAATCATGCCCAGAAAAACTTGAATATCATGCTTGGAATCGGCCATTTCATCTTCAATATCACATCCAATTTTGATAGCTAGGGTCAGAGTCCTTTTTTATTGATAACAGACCCAAGATATTCCAATTGGTCTTTAAAAAATTGGCACTTCTGGGGTTTGATCTTCAAATTAGCAGCTGCTAATACTTTAAAAACTGCTTCTAGATGTTCCAGGTGATCAATGAAGGTGTGGCTAAAGACGTTTATATCTTCCAAATAAACCAACACACAAGAGAATTTTAAGTCCCCTGGGATTGTGTCCATTGCCCTTTGAAACGTAGCTGGGGAAATACAAATTCCTTGTGGCATCCTTGTCAGCTGTAACAGGCCCTCTTGAGCTATGATGGCACACTTTTTGCAATCCTCTTTGGGAATACCAATCTGCTAATACCCACTTATTAAGTCCATTGTGGAAAAGAACTTTTCACCTTTCAAGTCAATCCAAGGCATCATCAATCCGTGTAAGGGGATAAGAATTCTTCTTTGTGATGTTGTTTAATTTTTGATAATCAATGATGACCCAATTACTCCCATCCTTCTTTTTCACTAATAGAATTGGGGTGGCCCATAAACTATTTGAAGGGACCAGCATTCCACGATCTAAGAGTCCTTTTATTTCTTTGGAAACAACTTCTTCTGCTGCTTTCAAATGTCTAATCAGGCGTAATCAGATAGGGTCATGGTCATTTGTGTCAATAGTGTGTAATACATCTCTAGCACAGCCTAAATTGAAGTTATCTTTTGTGAATATCTCTTGGTATCTCTGAATTAAATTCTGAACCTGAGCCTTTTCTGGATCAATCAAGTTCCCTAATTTGGCCATAGGAATAACGTTATTGATACTTATGGGTTCCTCATTGAAAAGTCCTATTTTGTCTAAGGTCCCAAATTCATGAAATGTCTGAATTTCAGTGGTCAGAAATAGATGCAGGTAGGCAATAAACTGATGCCTTCATATCTTAATGGGCCGATTCTAAAGGTTTGCAGATAGAATTTGAATTTCCTCATATCCTGGAATGACTATTCCTGGTACAATATTTACCTCAAATTGGGATCTACACCATGGTTGGTATATTTCCCCATAAAGTCCCTCTGGAATTTTAATAGTCAGCCCAGTAGGGACGACTACTTGAGGTACAGGCAGCACGGAAATTTGTTGATTTGATTGTAATGGTATTCCCTTTGATTCACAAATTTGCATTGGAAGGGCCTTAATTTTTGAGCAAAATTTTGTATAATCAATTGGTACTATTTCATCCTTGTAGGCCAGGTTGCAAAATAAACTTGGCTGCTTCTTTTCTGGTTTTCCATTTTTGTTATAATATAATGGGATGCTTTGTCCCAAAGTAGTCAGCGTATCTTCCTTATAGTTCGTGACAACACCAAATCTTCTCAGAAAATAGTCCCAATAAGAATATCATAGCTGGTATTTGGCAATACTATGGCCGGTGCCATCACTACAATGGATCCAAAATGTATTGGTAATGTGCTATAGGCCCCAAGCGACTTAGTTTTGTGGGCTCCCACTGTACCACATTTTTGACAGTGTTCAACGTCAGGCGCAATCTTCAGCTTTTTTTACCAATTTGGTACTGACAATGTTGATAGGTGCCCCACTATCAACAATTTACCAAACACAAACCTTATTTACTGCAATATCCACATATGTACATTCAGAGTATGTATCAGAGTTGTTTATTATGTGAATATTGGAGTAAGAGTTTAGTTCCAAGTGGGATTTCAGACTTGAGCAGATTTCTGGAAAATTCTACTAAAGTCTTCAAGGGTATGGCCACTTGCACGTCCTGTAATGCAGGAAGATTAGATGAACATTTTGAATGGTTACTCAGCCCTTGATCAATGACTTGTTTGGCATAGGGCTTTTCTACTTTGGTCTGAGCCTCTTCAGTGACCTCTGATTGCTTTAATTATTTTTCTTTGGCTTGGGTGGTAACCATGTAGACATCATCAGCTACAATGTGGTGTAAGCTATCTTCAGCCACCTTATCAGCCAAAAAAGCTTCCCAGGGTCAGGCGGAATGTGCATTAAGGCATTGGTGGAGGTAAAGCATTCTTCCTTTACTCCACCAGCTCTTTTCCTGCCTTCTCTTCATTGTTAACATTCAAGGCCACATTCACCCCAGGTTTCTTATCTAGCTATCTGTAGCATTGGGAAGCAAAATGTCCCTTTCAGCCACAATTATGACAGATAATTAGCCCTGATTGCTGATCATTTTTCAGATTTATGGGCTAATTCTTTTTTTGTTCATTTGAATTTGTAGTTTTTGGTTTAAAAAATCGAATTTTTAACTGATCTTTGGGCTGATTGGGGCATCAAAGTTACTTGCGTGTTGTCACAAATAATCAGTCAGTTATAGTGCTCCCATGGGCTGATTAAAGGCCAGAATTATGACACTATTTAGGTTAAGGTATGGCTTAACAGCATGCTGCATGGCAATCATCGCATCAAACTCATCTATAGCATTTGATCTGAGTAAGACCTGATCCTTATGGTAAAATCTGTTTCAAAGTCTCTGATGGAAACATTACACCATAATTTTATATTGAATAAGTCTTTTTTCTGGCGGATAGTTTGTCAGGGCCTCCAAATTGTCTTACAATGGTGTTTTTAGCATCCAAATAGGACAAATTATCACCCAATTAGGGCATAACAAGGTTGACACTATGTGAGTCCAGAAAATTAATGAATTCTGTAGATTTTTCATGGTCCGATCCTCCATGCATAGCCTTTTTGAACACTTTTATGAACAAATGTATGTTTCCTTCTTATCAAATTTTGGCAAATTCAAGGGCTTGAAGTTATCACACCCAGAATCAGCCAGAGTAGTTACGCTTTGTCTAGAGTTCAAACATCTTGGAGAATATTCAGTCAGAATTGGTCTATGGTCTTGACAAGTGTCATCTGAAGTTGGGATGGAAGCAAGAATTTTTGGTATCAAATGGATGCCTGAACTATCTGTTTCATTATCTGTCTTGACTCCTGAGGATTCTGCTTCATATAATTGCTCCAAACTGCTCAATTTGGATTTCTGAATTTGGACCTTATGTAGTTTCTCTCAGTTGTGTTCTGCCCAAATACTTAGGGGTTTTACTTCTCTCCCCCCCCCCCTCAGGGACTAGTCAAACAGTTTTAACTTCTCTCCTTTAGGTCATTGACTTCCTTTTTTTTAGATCTTTACGCTCTTTTTGAAAGATAATTTGGGAAGCCATTATTTGCTTCACATATATAGTCAGATTAGCAACATGGTCATTAGTTGCTGATAACTGTGTTTGAAGATCTTGTTTTTTTTAGTAAGTTTGATGTTCTTCTCTTGCATAAAAGTAATTGTTAAACAAAGTTCCATAAAAAATTCATGGATTGTGCAACTTCTTTCTCATTATTTGTCCCTACTGGCATAGAAGCCAGATCTTTGATTCTCTTTTGCAATATGATAACTCAGTTCAGTCATACTCATCAAGTTGAACATTTATGTTTTTTAATTCCAAGTGACTTTTCCAAGCAAATGTGGAATCTTTGGTCAGTTGTTCAGTTCAAGATGATAGAAATTCAAATTAATTCTCCAATTTTGGCAGCATTTGTCGTTATTGACCCATCTGCTGGTCAGACCATGTAAAGAGAGAACATCAGCTGCAATTTTTGGAACTTTTTCATTCAGTTGATCTTCCAAAGTGGTTACTCTTCTGTGTGCATCATTGACCTGTTCTGTATTACTGATAATAGCCTTTCTAACTGTGGTAAAGCTGGAATTTAGCTTATCCATTAAGTTCAATCAGGAAGATCGCTCCTCCTCTTGAACTTGGTGTACTTTTGCAAGCTTTAGATTCTGCTGAGCCAGAATCCTTTGGGTGCGTTTGATTGGAGGATGTATGAAGCTAACCAAGAACTCGTTTGTAGCTTGTGTAAAGTTGAGACGTTTTTCCAGAGTTGCCATGGTCGCCTCTCATTACTGCATATACATTTCCATCTTGAAGGCCTAATCCTTCAAGTATTAGAATAGCCCAAAAGATGGGTCCATCTGCGATGTACTAATCTTGTACCCATGAAATAGGGTCTATATCATCTCCTTAACACTATTGGAGGTAAACTCAATAGGGCCAGTTGTGTCCACATGACACCCTCCCGCCGTGATTAATTCTAAGGAGTATGAAGTATTTCATCAGTGTTCTGTTGGGCAGTGTTAAATTACTCAGTAATTTCTAAGTCACTGGTTTCCATGTCATTTTTGTCATATATTCTGGCAGAATTTGCCTGGTATTCAGATGAATTATTTATAATAAAAGTGTAAAGTGGATTTTAGTGAGCACCACTTGTTAGAAATTAAGGACTAGCTCGTTTATGAATATATTTCTGTTTTGATAGTCTGGAAGAGTTTTGGCTGATAAATCCTTTTAATATAATATATGTCTTACAGTATTTCCTAACCGTTTAGAAGCTCACAAAGCTAAAAAATAATGATTGACTCTTCTGGTCTTCTTTTGGGTATATTCTCCCTCTCTAATCAAGAACTCTCCAGACACAGGCAATTATGACAAGCTCCCTGAATGCTTGTCTACACTTCTTATTATGAAAATCGAATTAAGATAAGACAAAAATATGATAGTATGAAAAGATGATGATTTTATTTTGGAGCCAGGCGCTGGTATTCTATACATCTAGGGCATCTGCTGGCCATAATCATCTATTAGATGATTTCATTAAAACCATGCTAATATGATATGGATTATAGCTGTGGTTATTAAAATAACCCCAAGTTAATTTGGCCCTTGAGTTAACTTTATTGCAATCATTTCAGCCTGATTGGAGGCACTACTACTCTCATAATTTAAAGATTATTAGGCTTAATATTATCACCTCAATGGTGTAAATTCACCTCTCAATCAGCCCAATTACGTTTTGTCATACAGCTGATGAAATACAATAAATGAGGAGAATAAATTTATATTCATGTTTATGATGCACACATAATTGGGACATCAGCAGGCCTCTCAATAGTACTAGATACTCCCTATTTGGGCTGTCCATGTGCAAGTACTAAAGTGCTGATTACGATGATTGACATACACAAAAATTGAACTATTAATCATTTTTGCATTAAAATTGTAAATGCAACTAGAATTGTGCCATAGTTCACTTGGTTCACCCAAGTGGATCCCATAATTGGCCATAATGATATTATATCATAACTATTATTAGCTATGATAATTAAGTCATTTAGATGCAATAAAGGCGGTTTTGAGGTGAATCTGAATTATTAGATTATGCAGATCTATTGGGAAGGATCAAAGAAACCATTGATGGGAGTAATCTATCAGCATTGATGATTTTCTCAAAGGGTTAATTTTTGAGTAAACATCAAAATCTAACACTGATTAAACAGGTCGAGGAGTTGAAGACTCACAAATGCAAATGTGAGCCATATGCGGTGACTAATGCTGAAGAAAGAACTCCCCATATGATAATTGGGAAGATGGCTACCCCGAGGGACATGCTGCCTGCTTTTACCACTATAATGGAGATGATACCCAAAATCTCTCCCCAAGTAAGCCAAATAGTTTAATCCAGAGAGGTGTCTAGAGAAAACTCAGAGGAATTTAAAGTGACACCAAAATTGCCGCTAGCCATTGGGATAACGCCCCAGCGTTTTTCTGATTGTTCAATAAACAATGTACAGATACCGCGATTGTAATAGGATTGACAGTGATTAATTGCCTAGATACGGATAATCAAAATCTAGTGTTGCCCCACCTGGAGGGGGATGTAATTCCTGGGGACCAGCCCCTACAACTGGATAGGGAGCAGCATCCCTTTCAGACAAAAAGGGGCCCAAAGGCCCAAGTGGACCCCCTGTCGCAGTTGAGTGACCTGTAGCACGTGGTTGCTGAGCGCTGGGTGACTGCCCTTCCTCCTAAAGATAATCAGATCTCTCCTCCCCCTCCTCAACCCTGGTAGGATTAATAGAGGGGACCTGACAGGAGATTATGCAGGCCAGGGGCTATGGGTGGGCCCCTGGGACCCCTCACTCACCAGGGAAAACATACCAAAATTTTGAGGAAATAGCCTGTGCTAGTATTATAGCCCAGTCTGCGAATTCAGGGCTAACAGAGCCGGTCTGGACTGGCCAGGTCTGAGAATCAGATCAGAACTCTATTTGGGTCTCAAACCAAGTTACAAGTGACTTGGACCAGTTGCCCCTACCCTCAGGACAGATCCAGGAAGTTTGGATTGTGTAAACAATCAGATTGAGAGTTTGGACCAGGTTGCGGATGACCAAGCACCAAGGCCACAACCCCCTGGGACAAATATGGGAAATCCAAACCATGTGAACAGCCCAACTCAAATGGTCAAGGCCCAGATTGGTACCATCGGCCAGGTATGGCCCCAAAATTTGGGGAAATCTGAAAAAGTTTTATTGATTCTTGACATGATTATTTCATCCCTCCACCCCCCACCTACCAGCCAAACAAATTCCATCGCTGATCCCCAATCACCCAATCCCTCAGCATCCCCACTATGTGATTCTCCCAGTACTTAAGGCAACTGCCCTACTATGGAGCAGTTGTCAGTTCATTCTCTGTTCTTCCCATGCTTTGCGCTAAGCATAAAGCCCAAATACCCCAAATGCCTTGCTGCAGACTCTGCCCATTTATTTTTTTACAAAATTCTGCTGATTGATCTGGCAAAGTGTGCCAACGTCCAAATAATCATCCCAATGATCGCCAAATGGGTCATCCAGTCACTTGACCCTGCCACATGGCGGTGGATCATATATGCTATAGACTGTCTTGCTCACGATGATAGAGTCAATTCTTTATCCATTTCTGCATACCCATCTAATGCTAACCCATCTGTTTGCTTTGCCTCTGAGATTTCTGGAACTGCTCCCTATTGGAGCAGCCTCTGGGCCCCCTCCCCAATGGCCATGAGCTTGGCCCCCACACCTGGCTCATCTGCCGCTAATCCCACTCACCTGAGGGCTCCAGAACACCCCACCCAAGGGGGGTTCAGCCCTAATGCTCATTGTAGGCCCATTTTCCCCTCTAACAGCACCACTGCCCGCATGGTGCGCCCTGTGCCACCTCTCCCTAGCACAGACTCACCTAAATGAACCTGAAGGCTGTAAGTCTTGGGGAGTGTCCTTTGGCTCTTGATCAAGCTATATTTAAATCCCAAATAAGAAAACACCAAAGAGGATGGCGGTACCGCTCATCACCCAGGGTGACCTCGCCCACATAGTTGATGAGCAATGGGTGATAGCCCATCCACTTCAAATCCCACCCCCGATTCCCTCACTCACCTTGGAAGAACTGTTGCAAGGAATTATTGAAATCTGTGCTGAGATTATCAAACTGAAATTGGATGGATCTGATTTGGTTAGCAATCGGGCTGATGGCCAAAATTCAAATGGCTGTAAAAGTATGAAGAATGAGATATTAGCCAGATTGAACTGACAGTTCCAATTCAATCTCAAATCAGTAAGACAAATATCAGGTGACATCGGTGAGAGTTTGAAACCCTCTGATAGTAATTCAGCGTTATGCCCAATGAGCTACTATCAACCTAAAGAATAGTTAAATGACTGAGTGTGGGTGGGTTGGCCATCC
This sequence comes from Massospora cicadina, assembly GCA_022478985.1. Lineage (NCBI taxonomy): Eukaryota > Fungi > Entomophthoromycota > Entomophthoromycetes > Entomophthorales > Entomophthoraceae > Massospora > Massospora cicadina. The sequence goes on along the minus strand of JAKSZP010005886.1, from coordinate 25,828 downwards.
CAAACCCATTCCCAACCAAATGGTCCCATCCCTATATGGGATAGCTTTGGGGGATCCCTGTCACTCGCTGGGCCAAACGCCATCATGCTAACTGTCAGAAACATAATTGACCTCTGGTTCAGAAGTTTGAGGTCAAACTGACAGAGTCTCAGCCTGCTGCTGAATTTTGCAATGTCAGTTCTAAAGAATAAACCCCCCTACTACCATCCAATTTGCCGGTTAGGCCAAATTTGTGGATCCTGCCCACGTCATTGTCGCTACCCAACTAACCACTATTTAATCAGTTGCATGGCACTGAGAAAATGTTGGTCAATTTTCTTACTTTATTTCCCAAATAAAATTTTTATTATTACTCCAAATTTTTATCTCCTTCCTTTTGACCATATTCCATATGGCGTTAACCTGGTGGTCCACCGCTCTGCACTCTGGGTGGGCCTTACCAATTCTCTTGGTTATCATGATTCCCTCTATCTCCAATTGGGCTCAACAAGTCCGAAATTTTTGGCTTTACAACCCAGTTCTAATGACATTCCAGCAGCAATATACAGGGATTTTATGGCCCTATGTTCACCAACTACAAGAGAAAATTCGTCTCTCTTCTACCCCCAATAAAATGGTTTCCACAACCAAGAATTTTGAAGAAACTATCCCAGTAGTTTCCACCCCTGTTATCAGAACCCCTGGATCTAAACTTTATTTATTGTGGTTTGCCGTTGGGATAATCCTAACCCTGACATTCCACCACCATCTCGTGCTATCCTATTTCCCAGCTCCATATTAAGTCATAGGGTCGGCAATGCCTCTGGCATTCTGGCTTGCTTTCTGGATGCTTACGCATCCTGACTGGCAGGCCTGTCTAAACTTCTTCTGCCATTTCCGTGACATAATTGACCAACCATCACTTCCAGCCATTTCCGCCTTGGTTTTCAAATTGGGCGCTGCAGTGGTTACCCTTTACCAGATGAACGTGCAATCATTTTTGTGTTGTTTGTTGTTTGTTTGGTCACTTTCTAACTTCAGGAGAAGCATCTGCTTTATTTTGGGTAACTTTCTTCAAGCCACCCAAGAAATGCAGACTGCATCTTCTCATACTTTCTCCGACCAAGAAGAAGGATCAAGTATCCCCTCCCAAGAGTTTGCCAATCAGGTTCTTGATGCTCTCGCTGAAGTAGAAATGAGGATGTCAATTGCACTCAGTAATGCTTCGGCAATATCTCATGCCCAACAAAGTCTTAGATTGTTGGACGCTGTAGATGGAGATGCCCGCCGTTGGGTGAGAAGTCTTTTACGTTCTTCCTCACAAAAAGAAGATCCCATTCCCCTGCTGGCTGCTGTATCAGCTGCCCTAAAAACCCCATGTGTCCCAATCAAATCACTTACTCAGACTACTCCTAAACATGGCCAAAGCCCCTAGTTTGGCTTCCCTGATTTCCACCTTTTGTGAGCTGGCTTCTGCGTCGGACCTATATACAACATGCTTCAGGCATTCTTTAGAGCGAGTTTGAATTCAGTTTCCACTCACCACGTGGCCTGGTCTACCATTCAGGAATCAGTTGATCAGATATGTGCCACCGCAACTATTATTAAAGCATTATCTCGCCATGTTTCCCCGTATCAGAAGGGAAACTTTATGATAGGTTTCCTAACAAAGATGTAGATGATGCGCCTGAAGTTATAGTAGCTGTTGAAGTGGATCCCAACCCCCCATACCCTCCGAGTCCAAATTGCCACTTCTGAAGTCAACCATGTATGACTCTGTTTATGCCCAGATGGAAGAAATTATTTCTCCCGCACTTGTAATCCCAATTTTCGCCCCAGCTAAAAACCCTGACCCTGGGTTCGACATACCCACTATCTCTTCAGTTGTTCTCAATTCAATCAAATCTAAATAAACAGAATTCACTTACTTCCTTGTCCCTATGAAAATCAGTGTCGGTTCTCATCATGTATCCTTTGAAGCTCTGGTGGATACTGGAGCGGTGGAGAACTTCATGAGCGTTAAGTTGGCACAACAGTTAAAAATTGGAAATGGATGTGGGCGCCTCAGTAATGGTGGCCTCTTCTGCTTACCAGTCTTTGTATGTCATTTGCCATCCGTTACACTTCTCAATCCACCAATATAACTTCTGCAATCAGTTTTTGGCCATGCCAAACCTGGTAATCCTGGTGATCTTGGGTGTGGGATGGTGGCGCTGACAACATGTGAAGATTCACTTAGAGTCTAATACATTGCTATTTACTAATGATGATTCAGAGGGAAAGTTCCCTTTGATTGACACCCTCAAAAAATACAAGGAACCAGCTCTATCACTACCTTGGTTACCTGTGCGGGCAAACCAGCCAATTTCCTTGAAAGCCAAATGCAATACCGGGAAATCTTTGATAGGAAAAAGTGGACCATCTGCCTAAACATTCTAGGTACGATTGTGGATTTTGAACAGCCATGAAATTGGTGAACATCAACTGTCCGTTGTATCCTCATACAGTGGAGGAAGAGGCCGCACTCAATACCTGGGTGGACGATATGTTATAAAAGGTTGGCTGTTCATAGAAACCTCTCCTTTCGCCTCCCCTTTTGTATTTGCAAAAAAATTAGATGGATCACTCCATCTTTGTGTAGATTGCGATAACTTGAACAAAATATCAGTTACAGATCCCTACCCATTGCCCTTAGAACAGACAATCAGTCAGTCAATTGCCAAATCCCGTGTCTTTTTGAAATTGGATCTGGTGAATGCTTTTAATCAGATTCGAGTAATGGAATGACAAGAATAGCTAACCACAATCTGAACAAGGTGAGGCATTTTTCAATTTCACGTAATGCCCTTTGGGCTGAAAAATGCTCCCACTACGTTTCAACAAATGATTGACAATGCATTAGGGGATCTCCAGTTCTCCTGCGCCATTGCCTATATTGATGATATCCTAGTCCATTCCCCAACTTCTGAACAACATGCTATTGACTTAGAAGCAGTGGTGGCTGCTTTGCATAAAGCAGGCCTGTTCCGCAAGGCTTCCAAGTGTGAGTTTTACAAGGAAGAGGTTAAATTTCTCAGAAACTTGGTACTTAAAGAAGGTGTCGCCATCCCCCCCAACAAATTAGATGCAATTTGAGAATGGCCAACCCCAACTACACAGAAGCAGCTTCAAAGCTTCTTGGGTACTATCATTTTCTTAGAGAAATTTTCCCCTGCACTTTCCCAATTGGCCACCCCGCTCCATCCCCTCACAGGGAAAAACGTACCATTTTGTTGGACCCCCAAATGCCAGCAGGCGTTTGAATCAATTAAGGAAGTATTCATGTCTCCTCCCATTTTGAAACACGCCGATCCCACCAAACCATATATCATCACATGCAATGCTTTATTGGTAGCTGTGGGCGCGGTGCTGCTTCAGGACTCTGATGGTCTCAAAAATCCGGTCGCTTATTTCTCCCAAAAATTCACCGCTATGGAGCAGTCCTGGCTATAATGTGACAAGGAACTGGCTGCTGTTGCATGGGCTTTAACTCACTGGCGCTACCTGTTGCAGGGTGCTCGTCATGAGTTAACAGTTCGCACAGATCACCAAGCTCTCCTGTATTTTCACAAACCCCAAAAATTGGCACACTGGCAAGCCTTAACCTATTGGGACCTGTGCAGTTTTAACTACAAATATGAATTCATCAAAGGTGTGCTAAATGTCCTTCCCAATTTCCTAAGCCGTAGTCCCGCTCACTGCCCCTTGGAAAGTGAGGTAGAGAATATCGTTACCATGATTCCTGCCACTCAAATTCTGTTGATCGCTCCCTCCATTGCTTCCTCCACCGCATTGTCGCCTGATGACCCATTATTGGCCCAGGTTTTATCCAGATAAAACAGCCTGCCCTGAGGGTGTGGAGTTGATTGAACACTTGACTCACTCAAGTCCCAAACACTCCCTATATTCTCTAGAAGAAGGTCTCATTTACTTTCATTCTCATGTTTGGGTTCCCCCTCCTTCCACCTGCCCTTATTCTGCACACATCATGATCCCTCCGCGGTTGGACACCTCAGTAATAAGAAATGCATTGACTTGATCAAGCGAACCTTTAATTGGGCTGGACTGACCAAAGAGGTTCTGGCTTGGATCACCGATTGTGTTATTTGTGCTAGGGCAAAGTTGGACTGTTCTAGAAAGAATGGTCTTCTGCACCCATTACAACAGGTGGAAGGTCCATGGACCTCAGTGTCCGTAGATTTCATTGTCAACCTCCCCTGTTCTAATGGTTTCACTTCAGTAAAGGTAGTTGTAGATCACTTTACCAATTTTTCCCTGTTTATTCCTTGTACTTCTGCAATTACATCAGAAGAAATAGCACATCTATTCATTCAACATGTGTTTTCAATGTTCAGTCTTCCCCAGGAAATCGTTAGTGACAGGGGTACTCAGTTTACCACCCAGTTTTGTAGTGAACTCTTGTCGATCCTTAAGATAACCCCCTGTCAATCTACAGTGTATCACCCCCAGTCCGACGGCTAAAATGAGCGGGTTAACCAAGTTCTCAAACAGTACCTGTATTGTTATGCTGTAGCAGTGCAGGATTCTTGGGCTGGTGACTTGCCTCTCGCTCAATTCGCATACAATAATGGGACTCACGCTTCCACGGGTTTTTCACTATATGAGACAACGCTGGGTTATAACCCATCATTCTCAGTCAGATCATGTTTATGACCAGAAGTGCAAGCTGCCACAGATCATGCTTCCCATATCCGATTGACCCAAGCTTTAGTGCGGGAACACCTCACTAAAGCCATTGATGACTATAAATGATTTGTGGACCGCAAGCGTCTTCTGGGTCATGACTTTATGGTGGGCTCTTACATTATGCTCAATACTCACCATTTGTGGATCCAAACCCCTTCCCACAAATTCATCAGCAAGTATTCAGGCCCTCACTTAGTGGAGCAGGTATTGGGTAATGGAGCGTTCTGGTTGAAGCTTCCCACGCATTGGAAGCAACACCCAGTTTTCCATGTATCCCAGCTGTCACCCTTTAAGGGTGTAATTCCCATGGACCCAGAACCAATTGTAATCAATAACAAAGAGAAAGCTGAAGTGGAGGCCATCCTGGTGTCTCAGAAGTCATGACAATCAGTCCAATATTTTATGGCCTGGAAAGGATATCCATCTTGTGAAAACAGTTGGGTAAAGGCGCGCGATTGCGCATATTGTATGGACCTGGTTGACATTTTCCACACATCCCACCCCAAGGCTCCCCACCTGCTCCAGAAGGCTGCGACGATTATGGCTATCAAGTTACCCAAAGAGCATAAGAACGTGGCTCTGGTGCAGTTTCCCAGTGGGGGGCTGTCCCTTTGGGAAAAGGAAAGGGTAATGTAAGTCTCAGGGAGTGTCCTTTAGCTCTCAATTGAGCTATCTTTCTGTTCCAAAATAAGAAAACACCAGAAGAGGATGGTGGAAATCCTCATCACCCAGGGTAACCTCGCCCACGTAGTTGACGAGTGATGGGTGATAGCCCATCTTCTTCAGATCCCACCCCCGATTCCCTCACTCACCTTGGAAGAACTGTTGCAGGGAATTATTGAAATCTGTGCTGAGATTATCAAACTTAAATTGGTTGGATCTAATTTGGTTGGCAATTGGGCTGATGGCCAAAATTCAAATGGCTGTAAAAGTATGAAGAATGAGATATCAACTGAATTTCCTGAAAGTTCCAATTTGATCTTGAAATCAGTAAAACAAGTATCAGGTGACATCGTTGAGAGTTCAAAGCCCTCTGATAGTAATTCAGCGTTGTGCCCAATGAGCTACTATCAACCAAACGAATGGTTAAATGACTGAGCGTGGGCAGGTTGGCGATCCTGAACCCGTTCCCAACCAAATGGTCCCATCCCTATATGGGATGGCTTTGATGGGATTCCGTCGCTTGTTGGGCCAAACGCCATCATGCTAACCGTCAGAAACATAATCTACCTGTGGTTCAGACGTTTGAGGCAAACTGACACAGTCTCAGCCCACCACCAAGTTTTGTGATGTTGGTTCCCAAAGAATAAACCCCCCACTACCATCCAATTTGCCAGTTGGGCCAAATTTGTGGATCCTGCCCACGTCATTGTCACTACCCAACTGACCACTATTTAATCAGTTGCCTGGCTTGAGAAAATGTTGGTCGATTTTCTTACTTTATATTCCCAAAGAAAAATTTTATTATTACCCCGAATTTTTATCTCCTTCCTTTTGACCATATTCCATATGGCGTTTACCTGGTGGTCCACCGCTCTGCACTCTGGGTGGGCCTTACCAATTCTCTTGATTACCATGATTCCCTCTATCTCCAATTGGGCTCAACAAGTCTGAAATTTTTGTCTCTAAAACCTGGTTCTCATGACCTTCCAGCAGCAATGTACAGGGATTTTATGGCCCTATGTTGGCCAACTACAAGAGAAAATTCGTCTCTCTTCTACCCCCAACAAAATGGTTTCCACAACCAAGAATCTCACAGAAACTATCCCAGTAGTTTCCACCCCTGTTATCAGAACCCCTGGATCTAAACTCTATTCATTGTGGTTTGCCATTGGGATACTCCTAACCCTGACATTCCGCCACCATTTCGTGCTATCCTATTTCCCAGTTCCATATCAAGTCGTATGGTTGCCAAAGCCTCTGGCATTCTGGCTTTCTTTCTGGATGCCTACGCATACCAAATGGCAGGCCAGTCTAAACTTCTTCTGCCGTTTCCATGACAAAGGCCAGCAACTGCAAACTCTGGAGGTGTCATCATCCTCCCCGCCTCTCCCGCCCTTTGGGGTTGCCCCCATTGCAACTATCTGGTTTGCCTTGGGGCCTTCAGTATACAATAAACATTTTCTTTCCTTACGTCCAATAGATCTCCCCTTCTTCTAGTCACATGGACCGCTGTGCACTTGGCATTGGGCTCTCCACTGAGTGCTCACACATTCTGACTGGGATCCCAGTCTAATACTTATCAGCCGCTTCCATGACAGGGGACAGCCAGTTATACGCAGAGGCAAAAGCAGCTATTATGGAGGAATTTGGAAGCCTGACGTGCATGTCAAAGTGTAAACAAGAGCTTATGAGCATTTAAATTCATAAAGATAAATCCTTAGCAGGCTTCTTTGATTGTTTCTACAAGATATTGCAAATCCTGGTTGGAGCGAAAGTGCTGGATGATTTCAAATGCCTGGATTACACTACAAGCGACCCTTCAGCCCTAATGCAATTTGCACCAAATGATGTCTTCTATTTAAGGAATGAAATTTTTTATCTCTCAGATAGTAGACAATTTGAAAACCTTGGGAGATACTTTTGTTGCCCCAAATAAAAGTTTCAATTCAAACCAATTACAAAATTCAAATCCCACTAAGGGGAACGAGGGTGCTAAGGAGATGAACAACTTAACCATGCTGTGGATAAGCCTGAAGACTTTGAAAAGATTAATAAGAAGGAGAAAGTCTTTTATCAATGTGGAGGAAAGGGACTTTTCGCTGTACATTGCAAAAAACCCAAGGATCAAATTAATGTGGTCCAAGCAAAAGAGTCTGCAACCACAAAGGAGTCATGATTGAGCCTGCAGCCTAGATGGGGAACAGTCTAGAGCTATGGAGAAGCCTGTTACTCCTGATATTATGCATGAGGAAATTGACATCAGTGACCTGCTTGTGGATGAGGACGTACATTATCAGCTGTATCAAGTAGTCAGTTTGGACTTGAACAAAGTAACACGATCAGGGGCAAAGGGGATTGACCCCAAAATAATCAAAGAAGTTGCCTGTCTGTACACCCAACAACTGGAGGACAAGATTAGAGCCAAATATAATCCTGAAGAATTGACCAAAGTTTAATTAGATGAGGCAAACCTGTCAATCCCCTTCAGCGCAATCAAGGAATCATTTCCTGATTTATTGGCATAAATCATTCACACCCTCAATTTGGCTAATTTTACTGCATAAACTCAGTAAATACTATCTTACAATACTCTGAGTGTACATATGTTGATATACTAGTGAATCAAGTATGGGTGAGGGCGATTGTTGACAGCGGAGTGCCAATTAATATTGTCTCAACCAAGCTGGTGAAGATGATGAAGATTTCGCCTGACTTGGAACAATAAAAAGAATATGGGACAGCTGGTATTAATACCACCATCTCATGTAGAGCGTATAGTGATCTACCACTTCAATTTGGATTCTTGGTGTTACTCACTCTAGCAATAGTTTTGGCCAACCAAAACTATGATATTCTGATTGGGACAGAGTTTCTAGAAAAATAAGGAGTTAAATGTAACTTTGAGAATAATATGTTGAACATATTGGGTCAAATGTTACCATTGGACTATCAATAAGGTGGGGAAACTCCACTGATTAGAAGAGATATATTTTCATTAACTTGATATAATGATGACATTGTCTCAATTTGATACCAGCTAATTGGCCAGAAGTGACGATAAATGCTGACAAAAATCCTATAAATTTGGGAATTTCATTGAGGATTAAAAATATGAGAACCATACCGCCAGGATCACAGATAATAGTTGACACAGGGTTGACATTAGAGATACCAGAGTTGCTGTTTGGGGAGGTTGGAAGTCCCTGGAAGAAGCCCATAGTAGAGCCTTAGGGTGGCTCATGGAATAATAATGCCGGGCCTATGAGAAATTTGAGTTCTCCTATAAAATTAAGTAAAAAACTGATGAAAATTGAGAAGAATCAGATCGTCACATTTGTTCACCTAATCCCAACAGCCAAACTGAGGAAATTCCAAAATTTTGGGACCCTCAATGAGATGGAATAACCAGTTTGTGTGGTCAATAGTATCAGTATATTAACTGATCAAGAGCAACTCGCTGATCTGATGGAAGGACAGCAAGAGGATGTGCTTGAATCGTTCAAAAGATATTGGTAATTATATGCCTAGGATGACCACAATCTGGGATGCGCAAGAGATGTGATCCATAAGGTCAATACTGGGGAAAATTTGCCAATCAGAATGAGACTGATTCACAGTCAAAGGCGGCCAAAGTGGTAGTGGAGGAAGAAATCAGCAAACTAGTGAATCGTGGGCTTCTAGTTCCATTGATTCACTGGGCGAGTCTGATTCTTATTGTGAAGAAAAAGGATGGCTCTAATCAGGTGGTGATTAATTATTGGAAGCTAAAATTATTAAGAAGGATTCATATTCCCTATTAAGAATTGATGATGCACTAGATTGATTGGAAGAAGCGAAGTATTTCTTCACAATGGATCTGATATTGGAATATTGGCAAATTAATTTGCCAAGGGAAGACCAAGAAAAGTTCACAATTATCACTGAGCATGGGTATATGAACCAATGAGGATGCCCCAGGGTCTGTGCGATGCACCTGCGACGTTCCAGAGGGCCATGGATGCTATACAAAATGACTTGAAGTTGTCATACATCCTGGTGTACTTGGACAATACTAATGTGTTCAGTAGGACGTTTAATGACCATTCAAACCACTTGGAAGAAGTGTTTAAGAGACTGTCTGCGGCCAACTTGAAGATTAAGCCAAGGAAGTGTCACTTTTTCAAGAAAGAGTTATAATACCTGGGATCTGTGATCAACTCTAGTGGACTGCAGCTGCAAGCCTAAAAGATCGAAGCCATAGAATGAATGGCTGTGCTGAATAGTGTCTGATATATCCAAATGTGCCTTGGAATAGTCAGATACTATAAAAGATTTATTGAGATTTTTCTAGAATTGCCGAGCCCTTATTCCATCTGTTGAAGGATCCAAAAAAGGATTTGTATGGAATGAAGAAGCACAGAAATTTTTGATGAGTTACACCAGTACTTGATAGATTCTCCGATTTTTCAATATCTGAATTTTGATTGAGAATTTATTATAAAAACTGATGCTTCATTGACAGTCATTGGCGCTGTTTTGAGCCAAATAGATGAGCTTGGGGATGAACATCCGGTGGCATATGTGAGCTGGACACTCTCAGATGCTGAGAGGAACTACACTGTAACTGATCATGAATGCCTTGAGGTCATTTACGCCTGTAAACAGTTTTGAGTGTACATCCACGGAACGCACTTCAAAGTGGTGATGGACCACTCCTCATTGCATTGGCTACACAATTTGTAAGAACCAGAAGGATGACTGTCCCAATAGGCATTGAAGTTACAGGCTTACATTTATGATATTGTCTACCAAGTGGGGGCTTCTCATCAGAATGTGGATGGCTTATTGCAGTTACCAATGGTACAGATGGTATACCAGCAGGTGGATGAGTTATTCCAGAGAATGGTCGATAGAGAAATTGGGAACAAACCCCAAGAAATCAAGGTGCGTTTCATAAAGCAATGAAAAACACTGAGACCATGGATGGACAAGTTTTCAAGCTGATCAAAGGGTAGCGGTTACTATTCCCAAAGCCATTAGAAAGAGCAGCTATCGTTCAAGCTGCATATAAGGTTGTCAGGCATGGATGCCTGAGAAAAACAACTAGCCATATTTACAAGTACTACTACTGGGAGTCAATCAACTATGATGTCGTGGACTATCTGGCTTGCTGTGTGGAGCGCCAGTTGCAAAAGCCACATAAGAATATGACTGGATACTGATTGGCTCACCCCGGATTTGCTTGGCATATGGTGTCCATTAATGTGATGGGACCGCTGATGATGAGCACAGGGGGAGTCAAGTACATAATAGTTGTGATTGATCATCTAACGAGATGGGTTGAGACAAATGCCCTGGTGAAAGTAGACGCTATCAGCACTGCAAAGTTCATTCTGGATCAAGTAGTATACTGACATAAATGCCTGAAGGTCCTTCTGAGTGACAATGGGACAAATTTCACTTCTCATGTGATCCTGCAGTTAAATGAGAATATGGGGATTCAAGGAGTCATGTCTGTACCCTACTGGCTGGAGACAAACGGACTGGTGGAACGAGTTAATGGGATACTAGCCATGATGCTGAGGAAGCTGGTTGCAGGAAGAACTTCCATGTGGGAACGTACCTGAGTTTGGTGACATTTTCCTACAATATTAGTCTTCATACGATGATGGGAAAGATGCTGTTTAAATTATTATACAGGAGAAAGGCCGCGTTGCCACCAATTTCTATATTCAGTAGTGGAACTTACGTTGGGGATGAGTACTGAGCAATACCTGAACTGACTGATGAATATTGTGATTGATATGCAATCACAAGCATTTGATACAACCTTAGAGAAAAGAATATGAGCAAAATCGATGGATGATAAGAACTGACTGGCCTTAGCATAATATCGAATAGGCGAAAGAGTTGCCTATTGCAATATGCATATTTTTGGAAGAAGAAACAAAATGGATGCATTGTGGTCAGGTCCGTTCAATATTATTACCAAGATGGTGAAGGATGCCTACTCCATCAAGAACCTCTTGGATGGAAGGATAGTTAATAAAGTCCATGCAAAGTATTTAAAGTGATGGATTGAGGAAAAGATAATTTGAAAAGAGTTCCCAAAGGACCACTGAACCATTTAGTTTGTTATGCCCTAATGTTTTGGTCAAGTCCAAAAAAAGGACCTCTGAACCAATCTAGATGGTTAAGTCTTAAAAAAGTAAGACCTCTGAACCATAGAAAACTGGTAGGTCTAAGTATACCTAGGATCCAGTTTTAGGGGAATAAAATAAAAAGATGGACCGCTGAACCAGAATAAGGTCAAGTTCCATGGGAAGAAGAAGGAAAAATAAATGATTGATAAAAAATTTTTAAAAAGATTATTAAAACTGCATTGAAAAATTATATAGTTTTTTAATTTTATTTTTTTTGATTATCCTCAATATGGGGATTATTCTTTTTCTCTCTCGTTGCAATCACTTTTGCAACAAATTTAATTTAAGTCTGACTTTAGTTTGATAATCTCACCAAGGAGATTAGTTTGCGCCTATGTCAGGGAGCAGTTGGGCAAGTAAGGTAAAGGGCACAGGTGGTGGCCCCATGACTTCCACAGTTCACAAATGCCCTGGTGAATCTGGCAGATTAGACAAAACAAAAAGCTGGCGGTTAACATTTCCCCAGAAATTTTAGCTTGGCAGGCGCGATGAAACCAGTACATCAATATGCCGCACTCTCAACCGCTTTCTTTGGTGGAATATGGAGTACAGGTGTTCCTGGATATTCAGCAAATGGCATTATGGGAAAAGTTTTGTGGGGATGTACACATTCATTTTCAAACGTGGCGTATGTTGCACCTCATTCCATGCCACGCGGCTGGTTGGGTCTTGGTTTTAAAAGCAAGGAGGCAGCGGATGAAGCTGCAATGGTGCGCGTTGTGATAGACTCCCCGACAGACAGCAGGTTGTCAAAACTAAGCGCACCAGATGGACAAAATTGTATAAAGTTTTTATAACTTTTGACTTTTGCCCACTATAGTCAAATGTGCCTTACTCAAACAACACCTGAAGGCTGGGCTCGCCATATATGGCGAAATAAAATCCTTTGAAATGCAACACTTTATGCATATGCCACACCTGTGCACCAGCAAAGCAATTGCAGTCCTAACTACAGCTGAGGGGATAGCGCAGGATCTAACCCAAATCCCACACACCACTTATGTCAATATTGAGAGGCATGCCACCCACCCTTTCAGGGTTACCGTGGACAGCGCACCTCCCATCTGCACCCATTGTGATGCGTTTGGCCATAAGGCGCATGCCTGCCCCTCCAAGGAGGGCATCATATCTCAAGAACATCTCTTGGTGGCCATGAACAACAGGGATACCCACTATGAACCAACCGCTGATACAAAGGATGTCTTCCCGTGGGGAGCACAAGGTTGCTACTTAGTAGTGTACCCTATATCCCCACAAGAGTGGAAGAAGGCCAAACAGGCCCACAAGGCGGCAGCCAATGAGGTGGCTAAGGTCGCCTCCGCTATCCCGCCCTCCCAACGCCAGGAGGACATTGAGACTTTTGCGGTGGAAGCAGCTCAGGAATCTCTTGACCAATCAGATTGGGATGCCTAAACCAATTGGGCCACCCAAAATGAAGTCCCAATGGGCGAGTCAATTTCACCCGCCCAATGTGCCCAAGCCTTGATTGGAACCAATTTGGTTTCCAACCTTCCTGACGAAAACTCTAAATCAATAGTTGGGCACCAAAAATGCACGCACCACAAAAATCCTGTTCTGCAGTGGGAAAACAAAAAGTGAAGGCAAAAGCCAACGTGAACCTGACTGCTAAAGTAACTATTCTTCCAACTACGTTGCTGCACACACCTGAGGCGCTGAGAAGCGTCATGATGACCAAGAGATGGCTGAAGGGCTTGGATGCCCTTCCTTGCACCTAAGTTGTGATGGGGGAGCCTTTACTTTAGGGATGTTGAACATCACTGGACTCAAGGCCTCACCATCCTGGGCTAAAAAACTGAGTTTTTTACAAAATAATTTACCTGTGGACATCCTGGCCATCCAGGAGTCCCACTGTCCACGCAGTTCTGAGGATTCATTGAAATCCATGCTCCTCCCCTCCCTGTCCATCTGGTCTGAGCACTGTGGGGTGCTTGTTTGAAAAAACAAGTTTTTCCAATTTTTATCATCTGAATCCTTCCTTAATGGTTGAGTCCTTGTTGTCAAATTTTTGTGGGCCGATGTGGTGCATGCTATCATCAACATTTATGCCCCGACCTGTGCACAAGAACGTCAGGAATTTTTCTCATCAGTCAAATCCCTTCTGTTACCCCCTGACCCTTTTATAGTTGGTGACATGAATTGTTGGTTGAACCAATCCACCGAGCACTGGCCTTCCTCATCTTCCCCACCACAGGGTCACGTAGAACTACGCGTCCTCAAGGCCACCCTAGGGTTGTTTGATGCGCTGCCACATCATGCTCCGCTACTCAAAAACATGTCGTGCCCAAACATCCACAATGGCCAGTTAAGGTCCTTGTCCCGCATTGACCTTATCCTCACACCATTGCAATTTTGTACCCAAATTTACCATTTTCACACATCAAAAATTGATTTCTTCAATACAGGCTGGTCTCAATAACCTTCCACCTAACTGACCCAGTGGCTCAAGCTCCAATATGGTGCAAACTTCGCCCGGCTGAACTCACATCAACAGATTTTCCACATGGATGGAATCCATGACATCAGTACAGAAAGATATCACACCATTTTGCGCTGACCCAATTTCCACCTGGGCGGCCTTCAAAGTGGACACAATCCACCAGGCTCGCTACCTCTCCTCCCAACACTCACGCTCCACCTCAGCAGTCATCTCGCGCGCTCTGTCTCAGCTGGCCCACCTGGAGTCCAACATCCCAGCCAAGGGCTACAGCCCTGCTTGGGGCTGTAAGTGGGTGAAAGCAGCTGCCCACCTCATCGCGCTTGAGCGGCAACACAAACATCAGGTTTGTGTTCAGTACAGGGCTAAACACATTACAGCGCGTGACATGTGCTCCGCTCATTTTTTTGAAAGCTCTTTACACCACGCCAGAGCTTGGCCTGCACACAGGTGTGAAGGCCAGACAATTCCGTTGCGAATAAGCTGGCCAAAGTGGCAATTGAGATACAAAAGTATTACTCCAAGTTGTACCAATCTGAACTGATTCTGCTGGCTGAATGACGAATTTTCTCAATAGCGCTCACATCTGCACTGTTTCCCAATTCCTGGAGTTAATGAATTTGATTACTCTGGATGAACTCTGGTCCGCCATCCGCGGTGCACCAAATCAGAAATGCCCCGGCCCTGATGGCATTCCTTATGAGTTCTATAAGAAGTACTTCAAATATCTATCCCCACTGTTGCTTGCCTCCCTTAATCAGAGCCTTTTGGAGATGCGCCTCCTACCAGGAGGGCAAGAGGCCTACACCATTACGCTCTTCAATAAAGAGGATAAACTAGACCTGGCCAACTGGCGCCCCATTTCTCTAACAAACACGGATACAAAAATTTATAATTAACATCATGGCTAACCGTCTAGGGATTGTTGCCTCTGCTACCATCTCTCCAGAAAAATTTGGTTTCATACCCAGAAGGTCGATTTGGGACAACGTGCACTCTGTGGCTAACGCCTTTCAGTCCACGGCCTCTGGGGCACGTGTATTTTTAGACCAGCAGAAGGCCTATGATAGAGTAAACAGGGAATACCTCAGGGCCTGCCTCCACCAATTCCGCCTACCCCCACGTTTCATCAGTTGGGTGATGCTGATGACGGAATCCGCGACAATGGCAGTGCGTGGCCCTGGCTTTCTCACGGATGTAGTCCGCCCTCAAAGGGACCTACGCCAAGGGGACCCCCTTAGCCCACTCTTATATAATTTCAGCCTTGACCCACTTCTTTGGAATGTAAATGCCCGCCTTACTGGGGTCCATGTGCAAGGCCAAGCCCCAGTCAAGATGTTGGCATTCACTGATTATTGTGTGGTTGGGGTGTCTAACAATCATGATGCACGCGCACTTGAAGCTCTTATCCAGGTTTACTCCCAGATAAGTAATGCTGCACTAAACGCCTCTAAAACTGAGATCATCCTTGGTCAGTATCAAACCCGCTGGGCCTCAGCGCACTGTTTCCAGCCTGACCCATCTGCTAGCACGCGCACTTGCTTACTTTGCCCATCCCACACCGCCCCACTTGTGCTCCCCTTTGTGCCGCTCCCTTCCGTTGGGCCAGTCCGCCATTTGGGGGTGTGGTTGGAGGCATGCGGTTATGCCTCAACAGTGATGGAAATCCATATTCTGGACAACGTGATGAAGCGCATCGCCTCCCTCAGAGCCCACCCTACTTCCTTACTGGCAGGGTTGTACTAGCCAACTCTATGCTCCTCTCAGAAGTTTGGTTTAGGGCCCACGCTATCGCCTTCTCCCCAGGTTTCATCAAGTCTCTGTATGCCCTTCTGCAAGGATGGTTTTGTTTGGGCCGCCCACTGCCAGTACATCTTGAGGTCATGTTTGTCCCTCGCCATTGTGGTGGCATGGGCCTGCTCAATCTTGAGGCCCATGCTGCAAAGATCCTGGGCACCTGGATCGCGGCTGTTACCATCCCTACACTCCCAACCCAACACTGGTCCTGCGCGGCCCACTCCAATTTCTCCCGCGCCCTGGGCCTTGCCAATCCATCGCACCCTCACTCTTTGATGAAATATCTGGCTTCCCACCCTTTGGCCGCAGGTCCCCATGGAACTGCACCCCACTTCAAAAAAATCCTTCTCTCCATGCTGAGCGCTGAGTGGACAATTCATATTTGTGGACACACTGCCCAGAGAGGGCGCCCCTCTCCTCAGTACACACAGGAGATACAGGTGCTACCAAATCTGGACATCTGGATACCCACAAGGCCCCATGTCCTATCCAGGGTGGACTACCTGGACATGATGGACATCACTTATTCCCTTGAGACCCAGAAGACAATTTGGAAATACGGCCACCACACTCTGCTGCTACCTCATATCCGTTCCCATGTGTGGCGCTGCTTGAGGTGGGTGTACCATACTGCTGAGCGCTCCAACACTTTACACTCATCCTGCGTCATTTGTGGCCGGTATGGAACGCTGTTTCACCACCTGGAGAAGTGCCCTACATCTAAAGCGATATGGCGTGAGGTGCAACGTCTGCTAAGCCAGGATCAGACACATCCCTTCAGTTTGTCTAGGGATATGTTTGCTTTATCTATGGTCTCCTCTCTTCCACCCTCCCTCCATGCTCTGGTGGTTTCTAATCGCCATGTGGACCATCCACATGATTGTCTTAGATGCCATTTCAGGCTCCACCCCCACCCTCCCAAAAGCTGTCCACCGGTTCTAGTCCCACTTAGTGGACCACTTTCAGGCGTATATGTTTGGATACCTCCCACCGCGTTGCCATCAGTTGGTCTCCTCTTGGTTCCCAGTTTGGTTCATCAACTCTGACCCCTTCCTCCACACATGCTCAATAGTGGCTCTGGCCCCTTTACACGCTCCCCCTCCTCCCTGTAGTGGCGTTCCCGCTGGAAACTGGAGATAGCATTGCTTTTCTGGGGTGCCCCCTGTTACTACATTTCATTCTCTTCATGTCTTATCTGAAGTGTCCGTTTCCTGGTTGGCCTTCCCCGCAATAAATTTAAATATGGGGATAATTCCGCCTATGTTGCTTTTTGAGGAGGGAGGATGGATCGCAGTAGGAGTTGAATAACCCATCAACATCTATATGAGATCAGACGCTAGTGAGTGATAGACAACCTGAAACCAAGTTCATTGAGCAGATTCAGATCCCTGTTAGAAAGTGACTAGGGGAAGGGAAATTGAAATGTTGGAAGAAGCTAAATGCAATGCCCTGGAGAAGGGAGGGAAGCAACAGTACAAGATGAGGCAGTCAGTGAATAGCCCCAAGTAATCCTTATATGGCACTGGAGCCAGAAGATTGGTCTTGAGTGCTTGATGATAGGCTTTATCAAGAACACCGGACATATGGGCCAGCAATGAGCAAGGGATACTAGATGGGGGTTGCCAAATCATGTCCCCTATCAAAGCCATCAGTGGAAGATACCGATGGGATGCACTAGAAATTAGATAGTCATGCAATGAGCAAATGGCATCCTGCAAGTGATGACTATGGGCTTCTCAGAAGCTGAAGCAGAAATGGCAATGGAAACTGGGAGAGGCTGGAAGCTTCATGGCCCACCTTTAAAGAACTTGGCTGGCAAAGCAAAGAGCATAGGCTTTGATATCCTGATCTAGGATGTTTTCAAGATTGGAAGCATTCAGAGCTATAAACATCCTTGGTTACTTGGATCCTCGATTCTCCATTGTGAAGCTCAAAATGTTCATGATTTCTGATGGCCAGTTCAGTTAAAAGAACAGCTGGTTTATAAAATTGGCTGAGTTGAAAAAGAAACTCTCAAAGCAAGTCAGATCTGGCACAAAACAATTAACTAATATTTGACAGCATTGCCAGGAGACTCAATGATAATAGTAGGAGTATCTGTGAAAGGAGCTAGCTCTAGGAGAGTATCAAAGTCCCATTCATGAATGGATGACAGAGGTAAAATTGGATGAGAGTTTTTTGAGACAGTCACTACTCTGGTTATATTAGGGTTTATCTCATTTCAGTATTCAGCAGAAGGACTGCCTACATATGTGTGACTTGAAGTATGGGTCCTAGAGGGACAATAAAAGAGATTTCTTTGTGCAGAATGACTCATCAATTGAAAGAGCTGGGCAACTTTTTCATAAAGACTGTCAAGATAATACTGATACTGAAAATTTGAATTTGACATAGGAGCTGTACAAGAAGGGGAATGTCAGACTTTTTATAATAGTCAACATTATTCACTCCAGTATTAATTAAGCTCTAATTTTGGAATAATAAATCTCAAAATTAATTGAATAAGCTTTTAGAGAAAAAATATATGAATGATTTGAGCAAAAAGAAAGGTTATGGGAGAAAATAACAAGAGTGAATATAATTGATCATTCTTAATTTTGCCATGAGAAAGACATTGATGGTAGTAACCTCCTGTAAAATGATGAGTAAGGAGATCAGAAAAGTAAGGATTCCAGACCAAGATCCTGAATATGACAGCGGTTCATATGCCCTGACTTAATGGAGAACTAGCTTTCCAGGACTAGAATTATCATGAGTAAATTGATTAGCCCAACACAACAGTGTGTTATGAGGACCATGCTCTGAGGAGGTGGTAGCGAGGAAGAAAAGGAAGAGAACCACATGCTGAGGGTTGTCCTGAGCAGCGTTGAGTGCAGATTGACTTTGATTTTCTATAAACAAGAAATATTTGATCTAATCTGAGGTGGCATTCTCCTGTCCCAATCCTATTCTCGCTGGAAATCTAGGCAAGTAGGGATTTGTGGGCTTTTTTTCCTACCTTTTCAGCTTCTTAGATTACCTGTTGATATGCTAGAGGATAAGCCACACTGGCAAGTGAATTAGAATAGTTGTATCCAATTTTTGGGTTAATGTTGTTTGGGGATTTTAAGTAATTTTCCAGGTTCTGGATCTATTGGGGATTGATCTGGGTGAATGCTTAAGATCTCATTGGGCAGAGTTGCCAATAAAAATTAAAGCATATGATATTTTATCATTGATTAACTATCAGATGTACCCATTTGGATTAGTTGGGTTTTATCACTGACCAATTGGGAATTTAAGTAGCAGTTTCAAAGCGAGTGATTCCGCTTGCAACTAGAAAACCAATCTGTTGGTCTGTGAGCTTCCATAATGGGCAAAGATTCCCATTACCTAAGCAGGTCATTAGCCATATATGGTTGGTTTTCTGTGATCTAGCATAAAACAATAGGGACATTTTTCTGGCTCTTTCCGTTTTAGATTTCAAGTATGTCCAATGGAGGAATCCTAACAAGATGAAGAAGACCATCTCTGGTGAGACGTCAGAGGGAATTTTTATGGCAAGGGCTACCATTTCATGGCTGAGTGCCAAACAAGGGTTGGGCACCAAATTCTTTCTATAAATTTCCTAGCAATAAATTTCAATAAAAAAAGATTCATCCTTTTAAAAGAAAAATATTTTTTCATTTATGATATAAGCTCTATTCTTTAAATTTTAAATTTTAAATTTATTGCGGGGAAGGCTGACCATGGGATGGACACTTCCAAATATGACGCAGGAAAGATAAACTTAGTACCAGGGGAGGCACCCCAGAGAAGCGATGCTACCTCTTGTTGCCAGCGGGAACGCCACTTATGGGGAGGGGGAGGGAACGTGTAAAGGGGCCGTACCCACTATTGAGCATGTGTGGAGGAAGGGGTCTGATTTGATGAACTAGACTGGGAACCAGGAGGAGACCAGCTGTCAGTGACGCGGTGGGAGATATCCAAACATCCACGCTTGAAAGTGGTCCACCAAATGAGACCAGAATCTGTGGACAACTTCTGGGAGGGTGGGGATGGAGCCAGCGATGGCATCCAAGACAATCGTTTAGATAGTCCACATGGCGATTGCAACCACCAGAGCACGGAGGGAGGGTGGGAGGGGGAGGCCATTGATGAAGCAAACATATCTCTTGACAGACTGAAGGGATGCGTTTGATCCTGGCCCAGCAGACGTTGGACATCGCGCCATATCACTTTAGAGGTGGGGCACTTCTTCAGGCGGTGGAACAGCGTTCCATACTGGCCACACATGACACAGGATGAGTGTAAAGCATTAGAGAGCTCAGCTGTACGATACACCCGCCTCAGGCAGCGCCACACATGGGAGCGGACTTGAGGCTGCAACAGAGGGTGATGTACATATTTCCAGATAGTCTTTTGGGTCTCAGTGGAATAAGGGATGTTCATCATGTCCAGGTATTCCACCCTGGATAGGACTTGGGGTCGAATTGGGATCACGCCATCATGGATGGGTAGCCCCTGTACCTCTTGTGTGAACTGAGGAGAGGGGCGGCCTCTTTGGGTTGTATGTCCAATAATACAAATTCTCCACTCTGCGCTTCGCATGGAGAGTAGGATTCGTTTGTAGTGGGTTTTAGTCCCGTGAGGACCTGTGGCCGATGTGTGTGATGCGAGGTATTTCATCAGGGAGTGGGGGTTTGATGGATTGTTGAGGCCCAAGGCTCAGGAGAAGTTGGAGTGGGCCGCGCGGGACCAGTGTTGGGATGGGAGTGTAGGAGCGGTGATGGCCGCGATCCAGGTGCCCAGGATCTTGGCAGCATGGGCTTTGAAGTCAAGCAGGCCCATGCCACCTTGATGATGAGGGCCAAACATGACCTCTAGCCGTACAGGTGGAGGGCGGCCTGACCAAAGCCATCCTTGCAGCAAAGCATACAGGGATTTGAAGAAGCTTGGTGAGAAGGGGATGGCGTGGGCTCCAAACCAGACTTTGGATAGGAGCATTGAGTTGGCAAGAACAACCCTGCCAGTGAGGGTAGTAGGGTGGGCTCTGAGAGAGGCAATTCGCTTCGTCACGTTGTCCAGTATATGGCACTCCATTACTGCTGACGCATATCCGCCTGCCTCCATCCACATGCCCAGATGGCGTACCAGTCCTATGGTAGGACGTGGCACAAAGGGGAGCACCAGTGGAGCGGTGTGTGTTGAGTTAGTAAGGCGTGGACATGGGCGAGCAGATGGGCCAGGTTGGGAACTACTTGCTGGGGCCCAGCAGTTCTGAAACTGACCAAGGAGGATGATTTCGGTTTTGGAGGCGTTCAGTGCCGCGTTGCTTACCCGGGAATATTCCTGGATGAGGGCTTCAAGTGCGGGTTCATCTTTGTTATTAGACACCCCCACCACGCAATCATCTGCAAATGCCATCATCTTGACTGGGGTTTGGCCTGGCGCATGGACCCCAGTGAGGTGGGCATTCACATTTCGCAGTAGTGGGTCAAGGCTGAAGTTGTATAAGAGTGGGCTGATATAAGCTCTATTCTTCTTCAGTTATTATTGTTGTTGTATACAATAATTGTGGACTCTTTTGTCATGTAAGGAGTAAGGATCAAGGATTTTTTATAAGAGAAGCAGACCTTAGACGTGAATCTCTGAAGACTCATCGTGATGAGAAGAAATTCCAAAAACCTCTGAATCTGAGAGTGGTCAAGTTATATGGAACAGTGAAGAAGTCCCTATAGTTGACATTAACGGTTTTTTGTGAATACTTACAGATCAAGCGTTGTACCATGTTGGGTTTATCAATTCAACTAAAGATAATAGTCATCATACTACAATCAATCACATATTAATTAATATAAAGCAAAGCAGTATTGTAAACATAACAAACCTGTGCAGTTAACTTTTTGGGAGCTATCAGTCAAACCACAATTTTAACATTTGGTACTCACTAGAGTAGCTAGTTCCCAATTTTAACAGTCCTGCAACGTTAAAGAAGATATTTGCCACTCCTGAGGTGGTGTGGTGTCACCTAAATCAATAACTACCTGAATTATTATGTGGTCACTTTCTGCATTCATGGAGACTTTACTATGTGACGTAGCCTGTCTGAGGTCAACAAGATTAATACATAGTCCAGTCTGGAGCTGCTTACTAGATCATAACTAGAATAATACCACTGTATAAGGTTCATGTAGTTATCATTCTCCTCATCAATCATTAGACACAATAATGCCACAGGGTACAGCAGCATATCTTATGCCATACAGGGACTCAGCTGCAAGATGGTAATTTGTCCCTACCTGCATTTGTCCAACAATTAAATTAACTTGCTATAATCGTTGCAGCATCAGTTTGAATTTCCAACGGGAATTGACAGAATTGTTTAGTTTTTGTGGTTTATGTGATGCATATACAATGATCAATTGGTGAGCTTTACCAGTTCTCTTTTCATGGTCCATGGATTTGGATTTTTAACAGGTGATATTCCTCACATATTAACAAAATTAGTGTAATAAATTAATTGAGGATAATTGCCAATTATTTTGATAGTTTAGATATAATTTAATAATAATAACTCCATTTGTGCTCCCCATTTGGTTGTGTTGAGCTATCTTGATCCGCAGGATTAAAAAAGTACTAGGGATCATCCCTGATAGGGAATTGGTGGGTCTTGACACTGGCAACTGAGTCTGAAGATGTCAAGATAAAAAATATTACTAATTAAGATGGAAACTACTTAAATTCAACACCAAGAGTATTGGAAAAGATCTTAATAGAGTTTTTTTAGTCAATTTTGACATAGCAATATTCTGAGGATGTTGAACATTTGATATTAAATAATTAAGTCAGATAACATTTCATCTTTGTGAGAGTATTGGGAACAATTTTCATAAGCATTTTACTTAAATTCAACACCTGAAATTTATGCTGAGGATGACAATATTTTATTTAATTCAGATTATAATAATATTAAGTATTGATGTAATCATGGACATTAAAGAATTAATAGATAACAAGAGAGAATTGCCAGTGAGAGTGCTGTTGAATGCTAAGCAGGGAGAATTGCCAGTGAGTGCTGACAATGCTAGAAATTATGCCAATGACACAGACAGGCAAGAAAGGATTTATAAATAGTTTAATCTCTCACTTAATAAAGTCTCTTATCTTTCATTTGCCTACCTTTATTAAGTTTTCAGTGGACAGTGTGACAAATGGGGTCCTTCCACATTGCCACAAAACAGTTGGGCAAGAGGGCCCAGGTGAGGGCCCACAAACATGAGAGTGCTTCTGTGGTTAGGTCCTTTGTTCGTTGGCTTGACGAGCAATTGAGGTATCCCTGTAACATGGTGAGGATGATGCTCATACTGAGGAGGACTGTCTGTCCACCAGAGAGAGCATACAGAGAGTCGACTGCTCTGTCAAAATCTGAGAATGGTCCATTTTTCGCACAAAATCCCAGGTTTTCCTCCAAAATATGAATAAATTATTTTAAAATTTTAAATTTTCTTGATTTTTTTGGTTTTATTTTATATATCAGAAGACAAAGTTGCCCTAAACACCTTCGCCTGGTTGTATTTATATTAGGAAATGGGAGATATGGGGGAATTTTTTCCTATGGAGTCTGCAGATGGAGGGCTAACCATGGGCCTATTTTGAGAATCTCAGCCTCCGATATTCCCTTCTAGGCCCATTCTAGAACATTTGTTGGGTACCCTAGGCGTTACAGAAACTTTTTTTGCATATATTTTCATTCATCAGGGACAAATCAGAGCTTGGCATTCTTGTGTCGACCTTATCACAAAAATTTTCATTTTTGAGATAATTTGTCCTGGCAGCCCCTGATTCGCTGGGCTGCCCTTCACCATGGCTCTCATTATTCTCATCTAGCGGTGGATTTGGCTTGGCAGCTTCTGATTTGCTGAGCTGCCTGATGCTGTCATTATCAACGTTTCCACTTTTGGTATAATTTGACTTGGCAGCTCCTGATTTACTGAGCTGCCCAATGCCATGGTTCTTGACGCTTCCACTTTTGGCATAATTTAGCTTGGCAGACCCTGATTCACTGGGCTGCCCTTTGCCATTGTCATTCTCATTGTTTATTTCATCAAACTTTGTGTTGGTGGCCTTTGATTGGCCCAGTCACCATTTACATCGACCCTTGCCATCTTTGCTCTGAGGTTTAATCAATTTGCCATCATCTGATTTGTCATAATGTCAATTACAAGGGTTATTGTCCTCAAACCCTATGCTTTTATTAATGTTATCTACGTTACTAAGAGCCCTGATCCCTGCCTTAGGGGGGGTTGGGGCTATGTGGCAGTTAGGCAGTGCCTTGACCATCACATCGCCCCCCTCAGAGGAGAGCCCCCTGTGCCCTCAGTATTCCTCCACCTTCCAGGGACAGTTGGCGCAATTGGTGGCTGTTTTCCAGGAGGATTCTTCTATTGGGTAGCTGACCCATTTTACCAAGTACCATCATTTTTGCGAGTGATCTTGGTATCCAGAATCTCCTCCACCTCATACTCTGCCTCCCCTGGGTTGTCCGACTGGACCAGCTCTGGCTTTGCCATTATAAGTCCTTCATATTTCTTAATCTATGAAATGTGCAAAACTGGGTGTGTGCGCGATCCTTCTGGGAATTCTAGTTTGTACGCCACCTCATTCACCTGTCAAAGGACCTTGTAGGGTCCTAGGTTGATGGGTCCAAACTTCTTACACTGTCCTGGGAGTGTGTAGTGTTTGGTGTTGTTGAATCTCAGCAATTCCATGTATATCCGCTGAAGGGTTTTTCGCACAAGGTTTTTGCCATTGAACAATTGGAATGGATGATATGATGATCGCTTGTTCCTTGGACCACTTGTAAATACTTTAATTTATATTAAAATGGGAGCAATTTCCCCCAAAACACTTATTTATTTTTTATATAATAAATTGGCGGATTTTCTTCTAGTATGCTCTCCCTTTCTTCCTATCTTTCTTCTTTTCTACTCCCAAAAAAAACCTCCTCTTCCAGTCCCCCTGTTTCACAGATATCCCAGCTATCTCTGTCAGTACCAACCCTTGTGCTTAGTTTATTCATTTTGCCATATTCTCATTGGTTTTGGCTTGTTGTGCTTCAATTCTTTATCGCCCTGATTCAAAGCAATCCAAATTTATCTTTTATAAAATGTTGACATCACCTTATTGCCCTATTTTCAAGGAAATCTGATACAACCTGTTATAACCCAATATCACCTCACCTAAGGTGATCAATTATTTATAGCTCTGAAACATCCTCAGCGGATTCTTGTAATGGAAACGGCAGAAGAAGTTTAGACCAGCCTGATAGTTGGAATGCATAAGCACCCAAAAAGCAAGCCAGAATGCTAGAGGCATTGCTGCACAAATGACGTTGTATAGAGCTGAGCATTGGGAAATGATAAATAGTTGGTGCAAGACAATAGTAAAGAGCAACCCAAGGATGAACCAAATTGAGGCTGCCCCAGACCCTGGAGGTCTCACTGCAGGGGGTGGTACCACTTGGATGGTTTCAATAAGGTCACCAGGAGTCAGGGTTAAATCAACTGTGGAGACAAGGGGGCTGATCCTTGCCTGAAGATAGTGGACATAATGCCACAAGATACCAGTATATTGTCGGTAAAGTTCATAATGACAGGGTTAAATTGCCAAAAGTATCTAGCTCGCTGAATCCAGTTTATGACGGTGGGGGCAATGGTGGCCATTAGTACTGGTAGATACCATCCGGTATACAGGCTGATGGGCTACCAGAGAAAAGCCATTGGGAATGCGGCCAGAAGGATATCAATAAAATTGAATTTGATAGTTTTTGCAGCAAAATTTTATTGTAAAGGAAAGTGAGAAAATTGACCAAAAATTTTGTCAGTGCAATACAACTGTATAAATAGTGGTTGATTAATGTGGTCACAAGCCAGGATTGAGACCCTCTATTTTGACCTAACTGGCGAATTATTTGGGAATGAGGGCAGATAAGTTCACTGGGAACTGACATTGAAGGAGTCAGTGG
>JAKSZP010005885.1:0-49125 GCA_022478985.1 Massospora cicadina | reverse complement strand
GGTTTGTGTTCAATACAGGGCCACACGCATCACAAAAGGTGACAAGTGCACCACATATTTCTTTAAAAAAAAATTTGCACCACGCCAGAGCGTGGCCTGCACACAGGTGCAAAGACCGGATAATTCCATTGCAGACAACCAGCCAAAGTAGCAATCTAAATGCAAAAATATTACTCTGGGTTATACTGAGCTGAACCAATTCAGCCAGCTGAAGTGGCAGAATTTCTCAACCGAGCTCATATCTGCACCATTTTCTGATACCCAGAAATAATGAATTTAATTACTCTGAATGAATTATGGACAGCCATTCGCGGTGTGCCAAACTGAAAATGCCCAGGCCCAGATGGCATTCCATATGAGTTCTACAAAAAATGTTTCAAATATATATCCCCATTGCTGCTCGCCTCACTTAACCAAAGCCTGTTGGAAACGCGCCTCCTACCAGGAGGACATGAGGCCTTTACTGTCACACTCTTCAAGAAAGGGGATAGGCTAGACTTAGCCAACTGGCGCCCCATTTCTCTAACAAACACAGACACCAAAATTTTAACAAAAATCATGGCTAACCGTTTAGGGACTGTAGCATCTGCCACCATCTCCCCAGAACAATTTGGTTTCATCCCCAGAAGGTCGATTTGGGATAACGTGCACTCCGTGGCTAATGCATGTCATTCCACAGCCTCTGGGGCACTGGTATTCTTGGACCAACAAAAGGCCTATGATAGAGTGAACTGGGAATACCTAAGGGCCTGCCTCCATCAATTCCGCCTACCCCCCCGCTTCATCAACTGGGTGATGCTGCTCATGGAATCTGCAACAATGGCAGTGCGTGGCCCTGGCTTCCTAACGGAAGTAGTCCACCCTCAAAGGGGCTTGCGACAAGGGATACCCTCAGCCCACTCTTATATAACTTCAGCCTTGACCCACTATTGCGAAATGTGAATGCCCAAGACACTGGGGTCCATGTGCCAGGCCAAACCCCAGTCAAGATGATGGCATTTGCAGATGACTGCGTGGTGGGGGTGTCTAATAATAAAGATGCACGCGCGCTTGAAGCCCTCATCCAGGAATATTCCCGGGTAAGCAACGCGGCACTGAACGCCTCCAAAACTGAAATCATCCTCCTTGGTCAGTTCCAGACCTGCTGGGCCCCAGCAATTAGTCCCCAACCCGGCCCATCTGCTTGCCCACGTCCACGCCTTACTAACTCAACACACACCGCTCCACTGGTGCTCCCCTTCATGCCACATCCTACCATAGGACTGGTGCGCCATCTGGGCGTGTGGATGGAGGCAGGCGGATACGCGTCAGCAGTAATGGAGTGACATATACTGGACAACATGATGAAGCGAATCACCTCTCTCAGAGCCCAACCTACTACCCTTACTGACAGGGTTGTTCTAGCCAACTCTATGCTCCTATACAAAGTCTGGTTTGGAGCCCACGCCATCCCCTTCTCCCCAAGCTTCTTCAGTTCCCTGTATGCCTTGCTGCAAGGATGGCTTTGGTCAGGCCGCCCTCCACCAGTACGGCTAGAGGTCATGTTTGGCCCTCATCATCAAGGTGGCATGGGCCTGCTTGACTTCAAAGCCCATGCTGCCAAGATCCTGGGCACCTGGATCGCGGCTATCACTGCTCCTACACTCCCATCCCAACACTGGTCCTGCGCAGCCCGCTCCAACTTCTCCTGAGCCTTGGGCCTCAACAATCCATCAAACCCCCACTCCCTGATGAAATACCTCTATCACACACATCGGCCACAGGTCCTCAAGGGACTAAAACCCACTACAAACGAATCCTACTCTCCATGCGAAGCGCAGAGTGGAGAATTTTTATTAGCAGACATACAACCCGAAGAGGCCGCCCCTCTCCTCAGTTCACACAAGAGGTACAGGGGCTACCCATCCATGATGGCGTGATCCCCATTCGGCCCCATGTCCTATCCAGGGTGGACTACCTGGACATGATGGACATCCCTTATTCCATAGAGACCCAAAAAACTATCTGGAAATACGCACACCATCCTCTGTTGCAGCCTTAAGTCCGCTCTCATGTGTGGCGCTGCCTGAGGCAGGTGTATCATACAGCTGAGCGCTCTAACGCTTTACACTCATCCTGCGTCGTGTGTGGCCAGTTTGGAACGCTGTTCCACCGCCTGGAGAAGTGCCCCACCTCTAAAGTGATATGGCGCGAAGTTCAACGTCTGCTAGGCCAGGATCAAATGCATCCCTTCAGTCTGTCAAGAGATATGTTATGTGGACCATCCACACGATCATCTTAGATGCCATCGCAGGCTCCACCCCCACCCTCCCAGAAACTGTCCACATATTCCGGTCTCATTTGGCGGACCACTTTCAAGTGTGGATGTTTGGATACCTCCCACCGCATTGCTGACAGCTGGTCTCCTCCTGGTTCCCAGTCTGGTTCATCAAATCAGACCCCTTCCTCCACACGTGCTCAATAGTGGCTACGTCCCCTACACACGTTCCCTCCCCTTCCCATAAGTGGCGTTCCCGCTTGCAACAAGAGATAGCATCGCTTCTCTGGGGTGCCTCCCCTGGTACTAAGTTTGTCTTTCCTGAGTCATATTTGGAAGTGTCCGTCCCATGGTCAGCCTTCCCCGCAATAAATTTAAAATAAGAATTGGCTTAAAATGGCAAATATTAATAATAGAAATACTCTGACTCCTTGGTTAAATATGAGGAGTATAATATTGCACATATCAGAACCTTTGCAAGGCAAGAAGATGTACTCATCAATGATTGGGTGTGAGTCAACCAATCATATTGTCCAAGTCTAATTACCGCTGAGGTGCAAAGATTTTACTCAATGGTGATTGGATATGATTCATCAAATCATTACTGCATGGGTCACTTTTACCTCTAAAAAATTTTTATCTTTGATCTGATAGGCCAAAATCCTATATTTCCTAATTTAGAAGACTGAGCTTTGCATTCTTTTGCCTCAAATATCAATGGTCTCAAAATTTTAACTAGTTTAAATAGGAAAAGCTAGCATCAACAAAGGGACCTTTCCTGGTTTTGCCCTGCCTGTTTAATAAAAAACATAGTGAACCAAAACAAATATTATATTACCTTTTATAAAAAGTATGAAATTTCGTTTCAATATATCATTTGTGGTGTCCATTGGCGGATCCCACAACCTCTAAATTAACTCACAGATAAACTTAACAACAGCAATGTTCAGATCAATACTAGAAAATATCATTGAGTCCAACTTAAGGCCTCAATATCCTGCTATAAAGTACTAACTAGCCAAAGTAACGGAACGTTGGGATGTGAAGTAACAGCTCCATTGAATAACTTACAAGGCTAAAAATTGAATAGTATACTCAAAGGGTATGAAACCAGAATAAGCCAGAAGATTGATTTAATACAAATTCTTAATCTTATGGGTCCTCAAAGCGCATATCAAAACTATAAACTTCAGTATAAAAAGCATTTATGAACTAGAATTGATATTGAATTAAGTACTACCATTCAGATAGCCCCCCTTGAGTTATTATTTTGTTTTTCATATGAGGATTATATTGTTAGAGATAACATACAAAAATCTTAATCTATTTTCTAATAAAGTTACGCTTTTTATTCTACATCTATTTTATGACTTTACTTCAATCAGTCCCTTTGCCTCTTACCATAGGAAATATACTCTATTTGTCAGGACCTAAAAAGACTTAACCATCCTCTTTTCAAAAATATAAATACTTGTGAAGTTTAGACTCAAAGAAAGTGTTTACCATCAGGTTTCTTGATATAAGAAAAATTTAGCCTCACAAAAATGGAAGCCCTACAGGATGATGTTCATTACAGGGGACCCAGCCATGTTCAATGATTCTTGCATCTAAATGATAACACCATTGTAGATTAATATTGATAATATAAACAGCTGGTTGCACAACGGAAATGGTGAATATTATGACAAAATGGAAAGTCTTCCCTTAGTCAGTATTAAAGGAGTACAAGAAAATTTAATGGTGATCCCCAATCTGCCATGTTTAATCTGAATTCCAATGAATTGGTCAGAGACTTAACTTGGGTACTTGAAATTCAGGAGAAGGAGCCATTTTGTGAAAGAACATCCGCTATGGACTTGTCTCTTATGAATTTATACAAATCTAGTGTTCTCCCAGAAATGTACATCACAAGTGTGAACCTATCTAGATATACCATGCAGTTTGTGCACCCTGCATTATACCATATTTTGCACCAATCAAGAGTTTATAATGAGAGAATCCATCATCACATTGCTACCCAAGTGGCATTAAGAGTGGCCTATGAGCAGGTATACAATTTTTGCATCGCAAAGTACTGAAGACAAATGCAGATAAATTGAATTAAATCGTTTCTATATCATTTGACTTCATAATCAAATGAAGATCACTGATTCCAAAGTTATTAAGTATATGGAGAAATATATGAGCTTCTCAGGAAGGATCTTGCAGAGCCTAACAAAAGGACCCAGAGACTACTTGAAAATTTTTACCAAAGAACTTCAGCATCAAGACGACTTAGCCCATGGTGGAATGGCTTTATAAGTTTCTACTAATCATCATATCAAGGTAGAACATTATCAGCACCTAAAAATCAGTTAGAAATGCTTTAAAACGTATTGACGAACTTAATCCCACATAATTCTTAAAGCTCAGTCATTTTCAAAAAACCTTATCACCTGAGTAGCCCATGTTGAGAATTATATGATATCCCGCACAACCCAGGTGTCTACCAACTCAATTGACAAATGACCCAATAGATTGGAGAGAAAGATAAGAAGTAAACCAGCTAATTGAGAAGCCTCTAACCAGATTTATCATCATCTCAATGAAGCTGAGCAGCAATGAAACTCCTTTATGAAAGAACTAAAAGCCAATATAGACAAACCTTCTAAAAGCGCTGAATGCCAAAAGATGTAAAGGAACTGAAATGACACATTAAAGTGTTTTATTATAATGTACTTTTTTGAACCTTCCGCTCTACTGCTTATCAACAAATCAATGATCTCAATATCAACAATAAAAACTTAGGGAATGATAAGTTTTTAATGAAAGACATATACTTTATGTATTTCACAACAAGAATTATTATTAAAGAGATCTAGCAGCATTATAGGCCATTACAAAATTAAATTTGTTGAATTTTTGACAAATTGAGCAGAGAAATACACGTACAAAAATAAATAGAATGCTCCCATAGTACATGTTGTCACAGGTTTGGAAGCATCTACCTTCAAACCTACCGTTAGGGACAAGTTAACACCTGGATAAAGAAGTGTTGCATTCTTTCTTTACATCTATGAGGTCATGATAGGTGCAACAGATTGTTAAAAGGTTAAACATATCTACCTTTACTAAGTTTCATGGTGCAGGAGGTTATGGTACTGCACATGGACAACCTACTATCTGGGATTAAGGGAAAGAAGCGCTTATCAAGGAATTAAGTTCCAAGCAAATCTTTAGTATGAAGAAACAGGTTTCATATGATTCACACCATATTAAGTTGAAACCCTAGCAAAATTTGTGGATCACTTCTATATTGAGGCTCAAATTATGATGACCTTAAAAAATGCTTACACTGATTGATTCTGTAGCAGCTGTTTTTACTTATTTACATAATAATTCCGACTTGGCCATGCATCTTACTTCAATCAAAAAAAGCTTTAACATTGACTTATACTTTACTGATGCTCTGCTCAATGTGGTCATAATATAAAAGCTGAAAACCATCTGAAAAGCTCCCACAAAACCCAGAGTGTATACCATAGAGGAAACCAAGAAAAAAATGTGGAGAAGTTTAAACTCAACTATTGCTATAAGTATAACCACACCAAAGATGAGTACATCAATTAGAACCATTTCATTGTTAAGTAAGGAAAAGGGAGGTTGGCTTAGGGTCAGGTACCTCTAAATTCAACTAACTTACAGTACCTAATATTAAGCAATATCATTCACTCACCTCACGTGCGTTGAGAACTATTTTAATGACAAATTTGAAGAGTTATGAAGATACAGGCCATTATTTCTTTGGAACACTCTCTGCATTTTCATCTTAAATTTCTTGTTCACCAAAATGAAGGCTCCCAAGTTAAGAGGACACATACCTCAGTCAAATTATTGCATTTTTTAAGTAATTGATTGACCAATGATGCTGACCAGTACCTTGCGTATTAATTTGACCCATCTAATTTACACAGTCTAGTAGTGATCAAAAAATTTCTTGAGACTGCAAAAAACTCAACGAAACTCTCCATCCCAAAGAGGCTTATTCCTACCACCCTTTCCAGAGGAACAATTTTCAAAGTAGAAGTGGTGATTCAGAAGGTCTGAGTTATGGCTATTTTGGTTATGGGATTGTTGATTAACATTGTCTCATCATAGCTCATTAAGAAGACTAAGCTCAAACCTGACATTGAGTATACCCAAGAGTATAGCATAGCAGGTCCAGACAACAACAAAGTGTAGGTGCTTACTCTTCCTTGCCAATTTAATTGGCTAACTAGTTTTATAGCTCTCACAATTGCCCTGGAAAACATCCAATATGACATTCTCATCAGGATGCAATTTATTAATGATAAGAAGGTGTTGTTAATTTAGAAGAAGGGTAATTATTTCTCCTTAATTTAAGAAGTTCCATTTGTGCTGGATAATAATCCAATAAGAGGGATTACTCCTTTATGGTTGAGTACCCTGTTTCTGCTTGCCTTTATGTTAATATAATTCTGACGGAATACAAAAAAGCTATAATTCTGTAGATGCAGCAGATGGTATATCATTTCTATTCTACCAAAGAAGTAAAAATTAAACAGGAGAACAAAGAACTTTTAAGAACATTTTATGAAGATACCTCTAAGCTGCTTATTACACATTACTAGCATTTGTTTGAGTCAGATAATTTTAACTAAAAGCAAAGCAGGTTTCCTTGTTCCAGCAAATCAGTGGCCAATTGAGTTAATACTTATAATCCTAAAAAAATTGCGAAATTGTAGTAAATAAACACTAGGAGATTGTAAAGAGAAAATAAGTTGAACATATTTAAAAATACATTTTATTGGTATGGAATTTAAAATGGGATTACATAGTGACAACTTAGATTTATTCAATACTTTAACTCAAAATATCTAATATATTTAAATTAAGAGGAACTTGAGAAGGTACATCAGCTACTTGATATCATCAATACATTTTCCACGTCAGATATCAATTACAATTATATAAAGAACTTAAACATAGCATTATTGTAGGAGAATTAAATCCCATACAATCAAAGCCATATAGGTCTTAAAAGTAAGAGGAGCAATGTATGAAGACTGAGCTAAAACAACTATTTGACGTTAATTTACTTGTGTCATCCCAGAGTAAGTAGTCATCCTCAAAGTTACTCATAAAGAAGTAAAATGGTCAGGTTGGGACCATCTAGTACTAAAAAAAAGAAGTAAAATGGTGGTCACATAATATTGACTTACTACAGGAAGCTAAATAGCCTCACAAATAAGGAAAACTTTCTGATTCACAAATTGACTATGCTTTGGCTCAACTCTCTGCGCCAAAAGTATCCACAATAGACCTCACCAGAAGTTACTGGAAAGATGTATTTATCGCAACAAAACCAAAAAAGTGCACCTTAATATGAACAGAGGTTTTTTAACCTGCTTAGCTCCCTCAGGGATTATGTAAAGTGACCCACCTCATATCAATGGGCAATGGATAATATTATGTAAGATCTCAAGCTGTAATGCGTGATAGTCTATTTAGACTTCATAACAATGTTCTCAAAAAACTTTTTTTGATTATCTTGACTACATAGATCAGTTTTCGCTTATTATAATAAAATAACATCAAACTTAGCTTGCAAAGTGTAACTTCTTCCAACAAGGATTAAGATTCTTAAAACATGACTTATTGCGGGAAGGAATTCAACCCCACATACGTTAATGATGAAGAAATTACCAAGTTTCCTGAACAAAAGAGTTTAGGAGATATACAGGTTTTTTTATAAATGATGGGCTATTACCATCATTTTTATATCCAATTTTCTCAACTCACCAAACTCATGTTTACATACCTTCTAGAATATCCCATATATGTGGGGAGCAAAACAAATAATCACGTTTAAAGCAATATAAATTTTATTAAAATGAAGACAATATTACAACAACTGAACTATTGGAAACCATTAATCATTTTTACAGGCACCTCCAATATAGCAATAAAGGCCATTCTCTTGCAGTTGGATGATGAAAGAATTGACCAACCAGTGTTCTATTACATCAGGATGCATTTAAAGGCTGTGCGAAATTGCAGTGTCACAGAGAAGGAATATCTAGTAGTTCAACTCGTGGTGAAAAGCTTTAAGCACTTCTTATACATTATAAAGTTTACAGTTGTTATGGACCACGCTTTTTTGAAGTGGCTAAAGAACCTGAAAAATCTTACTAGAAGGCTAGCCCTATGGGCTCTTAAACTACTGACTATGACATGAACATCATCCAACATTAAAGGTCATGACTCATGAATGTGGATGTACTTGACCTTATTGCCCCTCCTCCATTTAGATAAAATCAATGCTTAGCAGTTACATAACCTACTCATAAAGCCAGAATCTAAAGAGGATGAAGATGAAGCAGTCAAAAGATGCTGAAATGACACTCGCAAAACATAAGGTTTTCATTAAGTTATTATATAAGATAGTTGGGGCATATTGTTTACCATAATTATGGTCTTTTGTAACAGGTACCAGTTATAATAAAAGCCAAAAATACCTTATGATAAGAAAGAGCCAAAAAAATATAGAGGGATAAAAAATTTAATACTAATGGGTTGGAATTTTGGCTTTTGTAGCTGAAGTTTTGGATGCCTGAATAAATTGTTAAAAACAAACGCCATATAAGGATAAGTAAAAGTATTAACTAATGACCCTCAGCATCAATTCCCTACCATCAGTTTAAATATTATAGGTTCATAATCCAATTCATCTTGAGGAAATTGATATATCCTTTTATGAATCAATCACTTCACAAAGTATTGTTGAATTAATCACCATTCCCACTCAAGCCACCAAGGCCTTTGCCAACTTCCTATCTCAATATATATTTACTTGTCATGTTAGTCCTCAATAATTACTATGTAGTAATGGGAGAAACTTTACCTCAAGAGTTGTGAATATTTTAGCAACAAGTATGGGGATACAACAGCTTTTTCATGCGCCTTACATCCCATCACCAATGGAAATGTAGAACAAGTAAATGAGACTATTGTTGCATTAAAAGAGAAAATTATTTATGATCTCTTACACTGGGATCAAATTCTTACAAGTGCTCTTATGGCTTACTTTATATGCTATCATTTCTACTGTCATAATGTCCCCATCTAAGATCCTATACGAAAAAGAGCATGGCATCCCAACTCTATTGGCATTTGAAGTTACCAGTGATAAATCAAAGAATTAATAATGTGTTAAGAAGATTTTCACATAATATATACAACTTCAACTTGGCATAAGAATGAATCTGACCAAATGGTTAGAAAAGAGAAGGCCAGTCACCAAATGCGACTATTAACCTTTACCTGTTTTAAGACTTTAAATATATTCTTACACTACCACAACCACATAGCACCTCAAGGATTAAAATTGGACTCCATATGGGAAGGATCATACATCATAACCTACAATTGCAGAGATGAATGTTGAAAAACAGTCATTGCATAGGTTTGTGAGGATAACTCCTTAACTAATACAGCTTTCTGTAAAATGACAGGAAGCCCAGATCTGTGCCAATAATGGTTCAGCTAAAACTTGGCCTTTGTTAACTAAATTATTCAGGCACTCCGTCTTACAATAAAGAACCAAGATACTAGACAAATTTATAAGACCAAAAACAAGATAATCTTATTAGATAAATGAGAAATTATATATAGGTCGTTACTGGAAATCTAGTGCCCACCTATTAAAATCATCAGCATCAGTCGCCAGATAATAGCTTTAAATTTACTAATCAACCTGCAGTATTCAACATGTAATTAATTGGAACTTCTTTCAGCTCAATTTCTAATTCTAGGCAATTGTGTCCTTGAGTCCAGTAAACTAACCTATCAGGATCATCCCCTTTTAACTCATGGAAATATAATCATCAAATTAGTCATAAGTGCTAATTTAGAGCTCTCTCCTTAGGAGCCTAAAAGTCATCAACATAGCTTTAAATGATCAAATACTAAGTCAAAGCTTTCTACATGGAAGCCTAAAAAGTCATTGACACAGATCATATCAGGGATCATCCTCTAATAAATAATTAAAATAAGAAGTTGATAGAAAGAATATATGGTTAAATTCCTAACACATCCTCTCACTTAGCCAAATTATCTTCTTCCAACATGTCTTTTTACTCAAATACCTCTGAACAACTTCTCCACATCCTAGAAGCGGTGAAAACCCAACGACGGTATGTATCTCCAAAAACATAAATAAATTAGAAACAACTGGTGGCATTAGTAGCTGTGAAAATAATGGCAGAGCCTCAAAGAGAAGTGATTGATAATCAAAGTTAAAGAACTTGATGGCATTAAGCCATTTCCAAATTTAAAATGACTCTGGATATTAGTTCAGTTAGCTATATAAATATCAATTTCTTATCACGGCCATATGGAAAGTTATTTTCATGCTCTTAGAAACTTAGAATGCACTTTATTCATTACAAGACCATCAGAGAGGTAATTAACGTGTAGGCATCCAATGCCAACTTATTGATGACCTCGAAGGGACCAACCCATAGCTTGTCTAATTTGTTATGTCATCTGAAGTCATGGGTGTCATAATTATCCCCATCGCCAATTTCAAAAGTTAAAAGAGATGGTTGTTTTGCATCTCCATATTCTTTTAATAATCTTCCGCTTGAAAGTAATAGCATAGGCGGCTGAATTTAGCCCTATCAAAACTATTCTCAAGCTATCCAAATACTGTAGGGGCATCAATGCTGGACTTGGTTCAAGCGTGGAATATAAAATTGGGAGCAAACTGGCCCAACGTTCATAAAGCACTTCAAAAGGGGATTTCCCATTGACAAAATGATAATCTAAATTATAGGCAAAAGTTGACACTGACAGGTATGTTACCCAGCTGGAAGGTTTTCCAGCAACAAGCTTCTTCAAGATAGCAACCAGAGTACCATTTAGCCTTTTTGACAATCCCATTGGTCTCTGGATGGTACGGGGCATCAGTCTTCCTTATATTCCCATTAACTCATTAAACTTCAGATAATATATTTAGTAACGTTGCTGACACTATCAGCTAAAAGAACCTGAGGGCATCCATGCTGATATATTAAATGTTATATTATGAACTTAGCATTACTGCTGGCACCTACTTTAGGCATAGCACACATCTATACCCAATGTCAGGGGATTAATTGCTATAGTTAAATATTGATTTTTATCAGCTTTATGGTCATCATCTCCACTACGTTGATGGATACAGTATGCCACGTGAACTAGGCTTCACTAGCCAGAAGGTAGTGGCTTTCTTAAAATGCTTATGTGCCTGACACATTGCACAGAAATCAAGATGTTCCGCAACTTTGAATGTTAAGGAATTTCCAGTGTACTCCCATTGAATCTGTTCCACTTTTTCCATAGGCCTCATGGCCAGTTACACTATGAGCCACGTTAATAATTGCAGTGCACTAACATGGTCATGGAAACCATAGGGATTTTCCCCAATGAAATTAGACAATTGACCCTTGATGATATTTGTGTTTACTTCATTTTTTTAGGTCTTGCTGCATCCCAGTTGGTTTGCCCCTGATGTCCCCACTAATCATCTTATCATGCAATGCATCTGCTTCACTCTGCAACACTAGAATGGTGGTTAACTATGACAATCTTTTGGTATTTTATTGTGTGGTCCTCGCTCAGTGTACAATGTCATAGTCATACACATAACGTTAGAGCCCATTAGTCCACCCTCCCTAAAGGCTCCTTTAATTTATACAGCCATCTCAGCGAGGAGTGGTCTGTCAGCATAGTAGTGGACTGCGTGAATATATACTCTGAACTGCTTACAGGTGTATATTACCACAAGGCACCCCCAATTGGTCACAGTATTGTTTTGCTCTTGCTTAAATCAGACTAAGGCTCGCATACACTACAGAGTCTTCATTGCAGAATTTGTCCACCTGACTTAACATGGCCCCACTGCAATCACTGATGCATTAGTTTGATTAATGAATGACCAATTAAAGCTTTTATTTTAACTTTGGTTCCATCATTTAGTATATTCTACGTGCATCAAAAGGATTCTTGGGTTCCTTTTTTTATACAAAGCCTTTCTTGAAAATTTATCGACTGATTAAGTGGTTCAGTGATAAAAGCAAAGTTCATAATGATTTGGTGATAATAGATATCACACTCCAAAAAATACATGCACATCACAAACACTCTTTGGTTAGGACATGCATGAATTGCCTAAACCTTAGGTTTTTGAGAGCATAGTCTATCAGCGTAAACAACAAAAACCAAGTTTTTGATCTCCATTTTAACAAAAGTAACATTTGTGATGTTTTATCTTCATATTTTCCACAAATATTTTCTAAAAATTCTTCTAAATGTTCAAGGTGACCTGTAAAAGTGCAACTGAAAACATTGATATTGTCTAAGTAGATTAGAATGCACAACAACTTCAGATCGCCTAACACATTATTTATTGCTCATTGGAATGTCGCCTATGCATTAAAAAGACCTTGGGGAATCCGCATAAGCTGGTGTAGTCCATTGCCAGTCTTATTATGCATTTTCTAGATCCTCTTTAGGTAAGTCAATTTACCAGTACCCAGATTTGAGATCCATCGCCAAAAATGAGCCCCTTTGTCAGGAAAACAGCATAAGTAGTTTAGACTAACCTAACAGTTGGGATGCGTAAGCACCCAAAAAGCAAGCCAGAAGGCCAGTGGCATTGCTACTTGAACAATGATGTATGGTGCGGGAAGTTGGGCAACAATGACTCATTGATGTGCGATGATAATGAAAAAAACCTGGCAATTAACTAAACAGATGTAACCCCAGACCTTGTTGGCTTTGCTGCAGGGGGTTGCACTACTGGACAAACTGCTTCGTGATCTTCAGTGGAAGGGATCACCTCCAAAGCAGATGCAAGGGCGGATCCTTGCTTAAAGGTGAGATATGTGAGACCATAGGTTTCTGATATCCTGATAGCGGATAGCTTTAATAACGGGATTAAAAACCCAAAAATTTTTTACATGATGGATCCAATTGACTATGATTTGAGCAATTTTTTTAGTACTAGATGGATGATTTGAGCAATTGTGATCATCAAAACTGATATAGCCTGACCATTATATGAGCTGATGGGTCACCAAGTTAGTGCCATCAGGACTTTGGCAAGAAAAATTGAAGTAAAATAAAAAATTTGTGTATTGGCAGGAATTTTTATTAAAAGTAAAAGTTTAAGAATTGACTAACAATATCCTCGGTGTGACACGAGTGATTAAATAGTGTTCAATTAGGGTCAGCTTGTCAAAGCATGGATTGGGGCCCTCAAAATTGACCTAACCTGGCGATTTTTGGGGGAGGGGGAAATGATTCTAATTTGAACTGACATTAAAGGATTTGGTGCCAGGCCAAGTTGCTATCAGTTTGTCTACAAACGCCTGACCTGAGGCTCTACTGCATTTATATTGGTTAGCGCAACAGCATCTGGCCTGGCGGGCAATGGGAATCTCCCAGGGCCACCCCACATAGGGGCAGTCCCAACGGGTCAGAAACAGGTTCAGGATGACCAACCCACCCGTGCCTGGTCGCAGGGGTGTTTGTTTGGCCAAATGGGTTCCATCAAGTACCATTCTCAATTTTTGAAATGGGGGTTTCAAACTATCAGTGACAGTACCCAATGGTGATACTTTCTCATTGGGGATTGTCCCCAAAGATTTTAAGGGGAGTTTGACATCAGCAATCATACTGTTCAATTGCTCAATGTCATCAGCAATTTTGACTAAGAATTTGTTATTTGCCCCTTTCTGACTATTAGTTTCTCACACGTTGGTTTTATTTGCATTGATTTTGGACATTTTGGCTTCAATTCTGAGGATTCAGCGCCATCAGTTTATAAAGTCACTCCCACTTATGGGGAAGATGGTTACCAATGATTTTGGTGCTGATTTCCTCAAATAGGCAAACTAATTTGGCGGAGGCAAGCATGGGAACAAGGGGAGGAATCTTCAGAGGGAGCGCTGTTACCAAGCGCTTGTATATCACATGGGCGAGGTTGCCCTGGGTGATGCGGGGTACAGTCACCCTCTTCAGATCCTTCTTATTTGTAAATGGGAAAATCGCTCAATCCAAGCAAAGGAGACATTCCCCTGGACTTACGCCCTCCTAGGCAATCAAGAGCATTGTCTTCTGTGGAAGTGGGTATAAGTCCTTTTTTGTTATTTTATTCAGCTGACAATAATCTGACAACCCAGTTATATTCATCTTTCTTTTTTACAATTAATATTGGACTTGCCAAAAGGCTTGAAGATGGGACCTAAACCTATGATTAAGTAGCTTAGCAACTTTTTTCCAACTATGGACTCAATTCCAAAAAACTTCAGACTGGTCGCACACAAATTGAAGTTGATCTATGATGTCAACCTTATGAATTTTACCTTTAGCACAAGCAAGATCATAATTCTCTTGCGCAAACACCCTGTATATTGTTCAAATAGCTTAAGGATGTGGGCCTTTTGTTTCTCAGAGTCCCCATTAATTTATCTTATTCAAACACAGTAAGGATTACAGATATTCTTGGTTATCAGGTGATTATATTTCATTTGACTGACCAAAGGCATAAAAAGATAAAAGTTCTGTAGTAGGAACTAAATGAGCGAAGGCCACTATTTGATTATTTTCTATCCATATTATCATATCCAATAGGTTACCAACTACACCTGAATTTCGCCATGACTAATAAAAATCCTAGGTTCTAATTAGGGTTCAGTTCTTCTTTTTTCAGGGTGTGTGGATTTCTCCATATAGATAGTCAGAAATGTCCAAGGTAAGGCTTGTTCTTAACGATGCACTGCTCCTTGAAATTTAGAACTTTTATTGTTTGCTCCCTGAAGGTTACCCTCAATATTTTTCAATTAGAGCCAGCGCAGTGTCAGAAAATTGGCTATAGCTCTGCTAGTTGGCAGGCTACCCAGTATGAAGACTGGTCAGCTCTTGCCATTTCACCTTAGGCGTTGGGGCTAGCAGCGCTGGCTAACCTCTTGGCATTTCACCTGTGCCATTTGGGGAACCCCTAGCCTAAACTCCAACCAACAAAATAAATAATAAACTTATAACAAAAGGTATAATAGGCAAAGGGAGAAATTTATTGAAAGGGAAGCGCCAGGTATTTATACTTATTTAAAAAGGGCTACTGCGCCCATCACTGACCTATCAGCTCTTCCAATGGTTCTTCTTCTACTACTTCTTTTTCTACATTATTCTATTCCCTGGCGTTGACCCTCTCACTCCATCCTTCCCAATGTCTGAATTAGTTTTGGCTTATCCTCAGCCTTAAGTCGCTGGTGAGCCATATAAAATGTTAATCTAAATAGATGTTAAGTTTGGATTTGACCTTCAAATTAATAATGATGTGCTGGAAACTACTTTGGTCACTCGCTTGACTCAGAATATCTTGGCAACTTAATGACATCTATTATCACCTTATCTTAATAATAAATGAGGCACCGGAAACAACTCAGCTGCCTCAAACTCATAATCGTCAGATCCACCAACATCAGATAATCAGTACAGGCAGCGAATTCATTGATGAACAAATAAAATGAATACATCAGCTTTCCGCTGAAAATTCCCACAATGGTCCATAGGTGGCAGTTGGCGTTGAACACTGATTCTGCTGACTAATACTGATTGTATCATCCTCAGATATTAGTTGCCGGTGATTCTTATACTAATTTGGGGCCACCAATTGGCCCCACTCAAACCTAATACCAAACTTGGTGAAATACTAATTTTGGCTCAACCCAAATTGGGGATCAACTAATCAGCAATTGAATCAAATAACACAAAATTTATTTAATAACCCATTCCGCCAGGATTTGCCATATCATCCTAAATAACAATTAATCATTGGAGGATTCCAACTGGTTAAAATTCCAACAGGCAGCATAGAATGTTTTTCAGTCCATTGAATAATTTACTGAGATCCCATACATATATACCAAACTAATATAATCGTTATTTGGGGTTTGATTTTCTTTTAGTTTGTAGAACAGTAGCAAAGTTTGTCCTATACTATGAGAGTATTGTCTTAAAAATCACACCAGACCCCATACTATCACATGAAGTCAGTGCTAATCAATATCTTATAATTCTGATTATGCAAGTCTATGGATGGTGTGGTT
The DNA here is from genome assembly GCA_022478985.1 of Massospora cicadina. Classification (NCBI taxonomy): domain Eukaryota; kingdom Fungi; phylum Entomophthoromycota; class Entomophthoromycetes; order Entomophthorales; family Entomophthoraceae; genus Massospora; species Massospora cicadina. Next base: position 32,712 of record JAKSZP010005885.1, on the reverse strand, counting down.
ACAAGAAGGGATCCAAATCATAATGGTAAGGTTCTATATGCACCCCAAGTAGTAGTGGTATGCAGGCCCGCCATTTTGTAAACATTATAATCTATGTTGGGTGCAAGCCTTAACTTCTTCACTAACTTCATAGATACAATATTAGTCGAAGCCCCACTGTTGATGATGGCTCAAACCTTTACTTAATCTACCCAAATATCAGTATAGGCTTAATCAGATTAAGATTTTTTATTTACAAAAAATAGCATCATTAGCTGAGTTAAAGGATTAGAAAGATGTTCTTCTACTACAGGGAATCGCTCCTTTATGATAGGTATGGAAATTCAAATGTTATATTCATATTTGGTACTATCAGCATCCATGTTTGTTTGCATGGCTTAAGGCTTATTTAAATATGATCGCGCCACCTTTTCAATTATTTCAGGATCAGCAGTACTTGCTTGCAAATGATTACCACAAGAGCCTCGCAATTCATCTAAAATGCTCAATATAGTTGTTTTACTCAGTTAAAGGGGAATATGAGCATGCGGAGATAGACTGTTTCATGTCTATTCTACATGATCTTTTACTGAATAGGATACTTGCTCATTGGCGGGTACAACCATATTAATCTTATCTAGTTTATCTATGCAATTCATCATAAGGTGGCCATACTTGCCACACTTGTAACAGATGACTTTATTTCTTATGTTGCCCTTTTGGAGTTTCTTAAATGAACTACTTCAAGCTTTGGGGTTGATTACTGCTCATTCTTTATTGGTGGATTTCCCAAAATAATCTTTATTGTCAGTATTGGTGTTATGATAGCTCTTGTCAGGGCATCAAAGGTGGCCTTACAAATTATGAAAAAATTCTACCATTTGTGCAGTATCAAAATTTCTTTGGATGGATTCCTACAATGATATCTCAATATTTGGGATGAAATGGCCAATCCTGGGCGTATGTCTCATTGTTTGAATTTTCTGGTGTTTTTAAAATTACTGCTATGTAGATGCTTCCCAAATTGGGTCGAGCTGAATCCAAGTATTCCACTGAGATTGGAAGTTAGGATTGATTGGGTCAGTTGATGGCCTCAAATTAGTTACAGATCACCAGCAACCAGTAGCCAAGGATGATCTAATTGTATTTATTAATATAAGCCAGAGGAAGCTGAGGATTCTGAGTTTAAAGCAACCAAAGATGTTTCTGGAACATAATTACTAAGCTGAACCCAACTCAATATTAATTTATATTGTAGTCTATATATGGCTCACCAGTGACTGGATGCTGATTATGAGCCAAAAATAATTTAAAAGTTGGGAAGGACAGGGTGAGAGAGTCAATTCTAGGGAAGAGAGAAGCACAGTGAGAGAGAGAGGTTGGCTGGAAGAGTCAGTGATGAGTTGATAGGTCAGTGATGGGTGCAGTAGCCCTTTTGTACATATAAATACCCGGTGCTTCCCTTTCAATAAACATCTCCCTTTGCCTATTCTATCTTTTGATTTAAGTTTATATATATCCTTATGGTTTGGGTTTAGGCTGGGGGAACACCAAATGTCACAGGTGACATGCCAAGGGGTCAGCTGGTGCTGCTGGCCCCGTCACCTAAGGCAAAACGGCAAGGGCTGACCAGTCTTCATACTGGTTAGCCTGCTGACCAGAGGAGCCCACTTTTGTGGAAAAGCATCTTCTGATAAGCAGTCTTCCTATCCATGTTCAAGGCGGAGAACATGGCCATATTCAGCTCCTTATGGCCCTGCAGCACCAAATCATTACAATCCACGCATCAAAATCAGTCAACACTCCTGCCCCAGCAATTATCTGGGCATCTTGATAATTCAGTTAGCAAAGGCTTCAATAGGCTATCCTTCCATAATGAAACGCCATTAACTCCTGTTTCCATTTTGCGGCATTCTCACGGCCACCAAACTCCCTCATAATTGCATTATTCAATCCTTTATGAAGGCCACTTGTTGGTGGCTAATCAGGGTAATACGAGAATATGGCTCTCCATTTGAGCCAGTTGACCACGGCAACTGCCTTTTGGTGATCCCCACTTCCCACCATAGCCACCTTGAACAACTTGAATAACGCAGTATTGTTCTCTGAAACTCCAGCAGCTTAGAAGTTTGCTGATTTTTCATGATCTTGGGGGAATTGTGCTAATTTTTGCCCTCCGGCTGGTGACTTTAGCTGATGTGGTAGGACGCTGTACTGTGTAAGCATCCAGGGTTCCAGGTGCCTTATGTAGAGTTTAGTAACTGAATTCATTATATCTATAATCCCTGGATGAAAAACTCTTTGATTGAACATATCATTTTTAGGTCCTCGTGACATTGGATAGTGTCCCCTTCCAACTTGGATAAACAATCAATGATGGTCTTTTCCCACTTCTTCTGACTTGACTCCATACCTTTAACTTTTGAACTCTCGCTGCAGTTCTTCTAACTCTTTGGTAAGCTGGTGGAGTTGTTGGTATTATTGTCTGATGTTTTCCCTGCAGCATGACTAAATCTTGTGCCTCAATCATCTCCAAGCCCTGTACCTTCATAATACCCAATATTGTATTGACACACCCATCAAATCCTCTTCTTGCTTAAGGGATATGGAATCTAAAGACATAACTTTATGTCCTTTTAAGCTAGTCTAAATACCCTTAACTTCAGCTTAATTTTTGTCTTTATGTCACTGATAACATTTATAGCTTTGCGACCCTTTTTTTACATCGTTATGCTTTTTAATGATATAGTGGATTGACTCAAAAATCTTCACAGCAGTTTGCATTCCAATGTACTCTATATCCACTGCTTTAAGATTTCTGCATTCTTCATTTCAACTTAGTCACTTCCCCCTTCACTCGGTGGTTCACCAGTTATCAGCACTACAGTTCTTTAGACTGGCGCCGAGGTCCAAAGGTGGCTCAAAGCTGCTGATTCACAGAAAAGGTCGAGAAGGAAGCGGAAAGTTAGGTATGTTATCAAATAATTTATTAGGCTTAGAAGGATTCATATTTATAGGGTGTGTTGGGATTTGGTGCCTCAGGGATTGTTGGGGCCTCATCTGTTCAGGATCTTTACTGATCTTTCTAGAATGGCCTCCTCACGGGTATCCTCAATGGATTGTGCCGCCCACCTGACCAAATTGTTGTAATCGCCGCCCCATGTGACTCCAAGATTAGGGAGGGGGTTCCTGAAGCCGATTCACTTTGGGTAGGTTTGGAAACTAATTCATTATGGCCCAATCCAGAAAAGGGGAATTTGATTTGATCGCTATCTTGATTTCTGACAACACCCCCTCAAGATCCTGTCAGAGGGGGGAATACGGCCGCAGGAATCAACCATGCACCCATTTAACCACAGTTCTTGATTGATGTCAGCAATGGAGCACTCAGACTTCACCCTATGAATTACTTTATAGGGTCCAGACCAAAGTACGTCTAGCTTATTTTGTCAGCCTCCGGGTTGATGGCAATAAAAGAGAACGAGACCACCTAATTGAAAATTTGGTAAGGAGGTCATCTGAGATTAAATTGGGATGTCTCTCTTCCAGTGATGGTGATAATGCCATGAGTGGCTTGGGCTTGAAGCCATACAATTTCATCAGCTAAGGCCCTCATTATTAATTCAGAGTTCTCAGGGGTGGAGGTCTTGAGCATTGGCTGGAAGCTACTTGGCAGCCTATGTGCCCACATATATAGGGTTCAAATGGGGACATCTTGATAACTTGGTGGTAGCTTACTTGGTAGGCAATCAAGGCGCTGGTTAGATAATGGTTCCAATGAGCAGGGTCTGAGGCAGCTAATTTTACAAAGTATGGAAATAAGAGATTCATTAGCCCGTTCAACCGCCCCATTAGTGGAGGGGTGGTAAGGTGCAGAAAAACTCTGGGTAGTGTCAAATAGTGAGGTAAGTTCTTATACTACCTGTGAGGTGAAGTTCAATCCATTGTCCGAAAGTAAGGTATGGGGGCACCCATGCTGGGTGAAAATGGATTAAACGAGGAAAAGGGCTGTGGCTTTGTCAGTAGCAGCCAGGACTGAAATCTCTTCAACCCACTTGATTAGATGGTCCATGGATAAGATAATATATTTATGGCCATGCAGCCCAGTGGGAAGAGGGCCCATCACATCAATGCTTACCATATTGAAGGGCCCAGTCAGGGAAACAACCAAATGTTAGAATCAAGGGTTGGCTCGGTCTTACAATTGGCAAGTCATGCATGCCTCCAGGACCTCCTGGATAGTCTCTACCATGCGGTCACAGTAGCATTATGACTTCAGCCATTTGTGAGTATTTTTGATGGCCTCATGTCCCATGGTGGAATGGCCTTCTAGTATAATATCAGTCCTGGAGGAGGGGCGGATGTAAGGGAGCCACTTCTTGTTGACCTTCTTGTAAAGCAGCCCATTCTTAATTTGTGTGTCACGAGTCATCCTTCATAGTTCTGTTTGGACCTCCGGGGTTTCCAACTTCCACTGCTCAGATCAGCCTATTAGATCATACAGCTGGTCCTCCTTGGGGGTCAACGCTGCTAGAACCAGCATCCTGGAGAGGCAATCAGCATTTTGATGAATTGCGCCAACACAATGGACAATGGTGAAATTATATTTCTGCAGTCATAAATCCCACTTGGCTAATTGTCCATCTGGGTCCTTCATTTGTTGGAGCCACCAAAGAGAGGAGTGTTCTGTAATGATAGTAAAGTGAGTACTGTAGAGATAAGGAAGGAAATGTTTGATGGCTAGCAAGACATCCGGGCATTCCCTCTTGGTAATGCTGTAGTTCCATTCAGCTTTATTTAGTATCTTACTAAAATAGGCCACAGGATGATTGACTTGGTTCTCATCATGCTGGGCTAGGATAGCCCCAAAGGCAACATCACTTGCATCCATAAATAGCAAGAAGGGTTGGTCAAAGAGTGGGTGGACTATAATGGGTTTAGTACATAAAGCAGTTCTCAAGGCATTAAAAGCCTGTTCTTGTTCAGGCTGCCACTCAAACAGCACATTTTTCTGCAGGAGATAAACAGTGGCTCAGCGAGGTTGGCAAACCAGAGAATAAACTTCCAATAATAGCCCACCATGCCTAGGAATACCTGAATATCCCTTAAACTTTGGGGGTTCGTTATCTTTTCTATGGCGGCGACCTTGTCCAGTATAGGATTGATGCTGTCCTTAGAAACCTTGTGCCCTAGTAACTCTAATTTGGACTGAAAGAAGGAGCACTTCGAGGGTTTTAGCTTTATGGACGCCTTTTGTAGCAGATTGAAGACTTCCCATAGATGCTCGATGTGCCCATGAAAGGTTTGAGAAAAACCGGTAATGTCATCTAGATAAACAAGGATGTGGAAAGCTTCAAGTCCCAAGAACCCATCCATGGCATGTTGGAAAGTGGCCGGGGCGTTACAAAGGCCTGGGGGAATCCTGGCGGGCTCAAATAGTCCTTCATTGGCTATGAATGCACACTTAGCCTGGTCCTCAGGGGCGAGCTAAACCTGACAATACCTACTGGCAAGGTCCATGGTGGAAAAGTATTAGAGCATGGCGAGCAGACAGAGGGAATTGTCAATTTAAGGTAAAGGATAACTGTCCTTTTTAGTGATAGAGTTAAGTTGTCAATAATCCATCACCACCCAATGGCTACCGTCCTTCTTCTGAACCAGCAGAAGAGGAGAGGCCCAAGGGCTGCACATGAGTACCAGGAGTTTGGCAACGAGTAGTTGTTTTAGCTCAACAGTCACCTGGTCCTCCTCAACCTTGCTCTTTTGGTAAGGTCAGGACTGGAAGGGGGAGCATCCTCAGTTTCTACATGATGGAGGACCCTGTTCATTCTTCCAAAGTCTTAGGTTGAGGTCAAAAATAGGTCCGAATATTCTTTCAACAACTCTAGGAACTTATGCTGTTGGTCATCCAAGAGGTCTTTACTGATATTAGTATCAACCAGACTAACAGGGGGTAAAGCTTCCAAACAAAGTCTCTTAAGTCCCCAAAGTTTTGGACGTCGTTGATAGCTTCCACCGTTAGTAGGCAGATATAGGCGGCAGGGCTGTTTGGACCTACTTTTGGGTTTATCAGTAAGGTTTGCCAATAGCACTGATATAGATCTGGCGAAAGCTGGATCTAGGATACCTGGACAAGTTAGCACCTCCTTTAGGGATGGGTTGTCTAGGCCTCGGACCTCTAGCAGGTATCCTGATGGGATGTTGACATGGAAACAGGTATTGGTGATGACCTGAGATTACAGGGGAATGGTAGTCGCCTTAAGTAAGTAAATTGGCATGCCTTCTTGCTCATCAACAGCAGGAGGGGGCAGTTGGAATTGTAACCCCTAATGTGATATTCACGCTAATTGATTCGGCTTTCACTCTCTAGCAGACAAGCCTGGTCTTTAACCTCAGTTTTGGACTTGTGGGGGGTTTCAAAGATAAGCGGGATATGATGACCAAGTAAGGATAGAAAGCCGCCATCATAGGGAGTACTGCCAAAAAGTCTTAAAGAAACTGATTCATGATGGGCAGGTCATAGCTAGGGTTATCCAGTGCGATGGCGGCCATTTCTACAGCAAGATTCCCAAATTGTATCAGTAGAGAGGAATAAGCCATTATAGATTGGGTGCACTGGGGGCCAGCCGTGCCATACTCCATATAGTGCGGCATATTGGGAGTGATCTTGATGCGTTTATCAACTTGGAGGATATGACATTCATGGGGGAGCCACTGTTGACTATGGCATGGACTGGTATTTTATAAACTCAAACTGCAACCCAGGTGACCAGACTTCCAAATTGGGGCGGCAGGGTGAGGAACATGGGAGTGTCATCAGAAGAATAGTAAGCAGTATCAATTTCTTTATTATCATTAGATACCAAAACTTCTTCTCAAGATGCCATATCCCCTAGTTTGTTCAAGGTTGCGGAGGATTCTTGATCGCTGGGTAGGGTTGTCAGCTCAAAGTGCCTCATCCTTCATGCTGACTGCCCTTTTCCACCCACCTAAGCCAGTCATTTCCAGCAATTCTTGGCGCTGTGTCTAGAACCGTTACAGTAGTGAATTTGGATCAAGGATTTTTCTGGTTTTTGACCACATGGACTCTAGAACGGTTAAAGTCCTATGGAGGTAGCCTTAAAGTGTAAAGTCGACATAGGGATCTCATTAAGGGCCCCCTTGATTTCTCAGATGCAGGTAACCCATTCTTCTGGCCGATCATATGCATTTGGACCTTATGATATGATCCCTATGCTGAAATGACAGCGGTTATAGTGTCATCCAGGGTGATACGATTTGTGGTGACCAAGGGTTGAGCTTGGGCATAAAAGCGGCAGGCAAACTCTGTGGGGCTTTCTCCTTTGTTCAGTCGGATACCCATGAAAGCCTGTTTTTGGTTGGCTAGGGTTTGGTTGCTGCCCATCTCTTAGATTAAAGCCATGCAGACCTGATCCCAAGTTGTGCATTCCTTCAAATGAGGGGTCATGATCTCCCAGGCAGTGCTATCTAGGCAGGAGTGGATATTTTTTACCTTCTGCATATCGGTGGCCTCCTCCATGGAGCTCTCATAAGTATAGGAAGGATGCAATGCTCTCTTGGCCGTAAATGAACCTTTCTTTAAAACTAGGTTTAAAGTTAGTTACCAGAGGAGTGGAGATGGCGTTAACACCAGGGATAGGTGCTGGCTCTGAAACCTCAGTTTCCAAATAGTTGTGGGGGCCCTTCTGGCTAGCCGGCATCATAGGCCCCAAGTTCCTCCTATACATTGTCCCAATTTTGTTTGAGGGAGGAAACGGAAGCCTTGTCCGTGCTTTTTTTAAAGATTGTATGTTGGCATTCTGGTGGTGAAACTGGTCTTTGAGGGTTGTCAGGCGTGTCTCAAACCCTTGGCAAGTTTGCTCCAGCTGAGAGATGTGGGCATCAGTAAGCTCAGCAAAAATACATAATTTGCCACTTCATCTGACATGACATCTATGCAGACCCTTTGGTCAAAAGGGACTCCATCCATTTGGAGTGCATCCTTCGGCTACATTCCAAATTTGTTCATGTAAAACAGCCAAGGCTGTCATCACATCCTTCTGCCAGGGGTCCTCAGGGACAGCAGCGGTGGGAGCCGAGGGATCTGGGGTCCAGGGGGTACATGGGGACCCTCTGGCCCTTTAGGCCCCAGAGAGGGCCTTCAGGCTCCCAAGGCCCTTCAGGACCTTCACCCCTAGATGTGTAGTTGCGAGAGGCCAGCTCCCAATAGTGTTGCTATAGGGTTCAAACCAGACCCTCAACTTGGAGGAGGCGTTGATTCCAAGTTGTTTTGAGGTGTTAGACATTCAGACGCAGCTCATCCCCAAGATAACTTGATATCCCATGATCTAACACCATTATCTGACCTTGGACTTCATTAATGAGCCATCAATTATCAATTATGGCCTCATGGTTGTCATGTTTGAAGGAGGAGGCTGCATTATAAAAATTGACGAGGTGGGAGTGTAGGGCCTGGGTGAGCCCCAGTTGGCGTGAGACTTCTTGATGATGCAACACAACAGTTGGAGTAGGTGGTGGATAGTGGGGTGAATGAATGGCGGAGGTAATGTTTGGGGCCCATTGTGAGTTCTGCTGATGGCAGCTGAGCTGAGCCATAGAGGTCCCACATAGTAGAGAGAATGGCGGAGGCGTGGGAATAACTAGTGCGGGCACACGCAGAGTAGATAACATTTATCATATTGGGATTACCTCAATAAGGTTTTTGTATTGAAGTTGGCACTGACTTCCATCAATAGAAGGCAAGTTGAACTGGAAAGTGGCTCAAAATTCTAATATTTCAGGCTGAGCAGCTGGTATTTCATGCCGCGAGGTACTAACCCATTGGCAATAATTCTCAACTGACAAGCAGCTTGTCTTCTAAGCTGCTAGTATTTTCCATCATGAAAGATGTTTTCAATTAGGACAGCTTGGAGCCCCCTGTAGTGAGCACCACTCTTATTGATGCTACAGTTCTCTAGACTGGCGCCGAGGTCAAAAGGTGGCTTGAAGCTGCTGATTCACAGAAAAGGTCAAGAAGGAAGCGGAAAGTTAGGTAAGTTATCAAATAATTTATTAGGCTTAGAAGGATTTGATATTGTAGGGTGTGTTGGGACTTGGTGCCTCAGGGATTGTCAAGGCCTCATCCGTTCAGGATCTTTACTGATCTTCTGGAATGGCCTCCTCGTGGGCATTCTCAATGAATTTTGTTGCCCACCTGACTGAATTGGTGGTAATGCCACCCCATGTGACTCTAAGATTGGGGAGGGGTTCCTGAAGCCAATTCACTTTGGGTAGGTTCAGAAACCAATTTGGTACAGCCCAATCCAGAAATGGGGAGTTTGATTTGATTGATATCTCAAATTCTGACACCAGTCATTCTCTTAACTCCTATCTTACATACAACGTCGCCCAGAAACCCCCCTGTAGTGATCACCACTTGTTGAAAAGTGGTCATTGCACAGGTTCTAAGGGTTAACTTCTTAACCAATAAAGGTTTCCTTTATAATAAAAGGAAGCATGAATCTGAGCTGTTAATGATTTAGCCAAAACTTGATCTTTATTCAACTAAATTATTTAGGCCCTTCTGTCTTACAATAAAAACCCACTTACTAATAAAATTTATTAAGACCAAGGGCAAGATATTTTTATAGGAAGAGAAACCTCTAGTATATGAGTCATTCCTGGCAATCTAGTGCCCACCCATTAGAATCATCAGCATCAGTCACAGAATAATAGTTTTATTTCATTTCATTGCCCTGCAGTATTCAACATGCTATTGCTTGTAACTTCTGTCAGCTTGATTTTTAAGTGTAGGTGATTGTGCTCTCAAGTCCGGTAAACTCAAACTAGTAGGGATCATCCATAATAACTCGTGGAAGTCTATTTATCAAATTAATCATAAATACAAGTTTAGTTTTTTTATTGGGAGCCTAAAAATTATTAACTTAGCTTCAAATGATCAAATACTAAGTCAGAGATTCCTCTATAGAAGCCAAATATGTCATTGTCACTAGAAAAATTATACCAGATAAATCCTCAAATACCTAATTAGAACCAGAACATAATGGAAAAAATTGCCTGGGTAAAATTACAACAATGAATACTCAATTAAGTCTTTAGAAACTGGAGCTAAAATCAACATAATACATAGTCAATATTAAGTTGGTATTTCCTGCCAATATTCTTAGAAGTGAATGATATTGGATACTAGGATATTAAGCTAGATAGAATACTAATAAAATAAGCTATCAAGAGACTGAATGAGTAAGTCTACTCAAAAGGTTCTAGTAAACCCCTCAGTCTATACGTTATATTGTACAAGTGGAGTTACCTGTAATTGCTTGTGTTTATTTATGAGCTTTCACTTACAGCATAAAGGCTGTACCAGCACTATGCTTGGGCCACCTGGTTTAACAGCTTCGCTACTTACCTTGTGGCTGGTGATCTGTTATCCTAAATTTACTTAACACTCTAATGTAAATATATAACTGATTTTTTTGTTTAATTTTGGGTGAGCAATTTGGTGAGTTATTTTATATTTGCCAATTCTCACCTACTCACCCAAATAGAATAAAAATATCAGACATAATTAGTTTCAGGTGAGCAATTTGGTGAATTATTAGCTACTAATTGCTAATTCTCACCACTCATCCAAATAAATTGAACCTATCAGACTTTATGGTTTCAGATTCAATATTTGCCAATTCTAAACCACTCACCCATATAGATTGAACCTATTAGACTCAAAGATTTCAGATGTCAGTCATTCTTTCAGTACGTCAGTATGTCAGTGAATTAGTTTTATTAAGTAGATTGGATAGTAGCTATGTTCAGATAATAACTTAAAAATCTCCTCAGGTCCAACTCAAGTGCTCAATTCTTCAGGAGAAAATGCTAACTAGACAAAGCAACAGAGCATTAGGATGTGAAGCAACAACTATATTGGTTAACTTACAAGAGTACAAATTGAATAGTTCTCTCAAAAGGGTATGAATCCAGATTCAGTCAGAAAATTGATTTTGATATTACAAAGTTCTATATCTATGGGTCATTCAGGGCGCTTATCACACCAATAAAAAATTTTCTTTTAAAGCATTATGGACAAAGAAGTTATAGCTAATAAAGAACCACCATTAAGATACCCTTTAAAATATATTGTTCTTTTTCCTTATAGGGACTATATTGTTATAAATAGCATATAAATATCTCTAATCTATTTTATAATAGAGTTACGCTTTTTACTCTAAATTGATGCCTGGTGAATTATCTTTAATTTAATTTTAATTTTATTTGAGGTGGGCCGACCTGGGGACAATACCGCACCAATTAGGGAAGTGAAGAAAATGGGAAAGGAGGATAAAACCTGAAAAACCTCCATGCGCAGCGTATGATAGGCCAGGAACTCCATGGACCGCCTTTGCTATTTGCTATCTCAGTTTGGGGCATTGGCGCGCAAAACCAACACAGTCAAAATCGTCCCCTACCCAAAGTCCATTACCGGGATCAAACTTGGGAGGCAGTGGTAGAGGGTCTATACTCTACCACTGGGGTATCCTCCCTTCTGGTGAATTATCTTCAATAAATCCCTTTTCTTCTTGCCTTAGGACATATACTCTATTTTTCAGGACCTAAGCAAGACTTGAACAACCTAATTATAATAAATTAAATAACAGTAAAATTCTTAAATTTGAAGAAAATGTTTCCAGTTGGGTTTCTTAGGATTAGCACCATTGATTCTCTCAAAAATAGAAGACCTACAATGACATAGAAAGGTCCAACTCATATCTTGTCCAGCTTTTATGCCAAAAGCCATATATGTCACAATAGCTAATCTTCTCACCAAATTCTAAGGTTGTAAGAGCTGGCCGCTTTATATCTTTACAAAATTTAGTTTTAATTTTTCCGCTTGGGTATGTTAGTTAGGCGGAGAAGTGTGACTTTATAAACACTTTTGTCAATTTATCTAAATATGCAAGGACATCATCTTCCAGACTTAATTATTGTGAATGATATTTTATTGGCTTAGACAAGTCTGCTATCCCTAGAATAGTTCAAAAAGGTGATCTACCATAGACAAATGTTAACTCAAATTTTAGGTAGATAAGACTAATGATATATAGGCTACCCAACTAAGAGGAGTTGTGCTACAAGAATCTTCAAGGTAGTGTCTTGAGTACCATTTCCCTTTTCAGCCAATCCATTAGTTTCTTGATTGCAAGTAGTCATCAGTATTCCTTGAATTCCCTCATATCTCTTAACTTTAGTATGACATACATGGTGAAGTTACTTCTATTATCTGTTAATATAACTTGGGGCCAACCATGCTGATGTATCAACTAATCCATTATGAACTTGGCAGTACTGCTGGCATCCACTATGGCTATACGCGCATCTCTACCCAATGAGTCAAATGATCAATGGCCGCAATAATGTATTTGCCTTTCGCAGTATACATAGTCAGGGGTACTACTATGTTACTGGAGATAGTGTGCCAAGAAAACCCAAGTTTCACTAGTAAGAAAGCGGTTGATTTCTTATAGGAATTGTCTCTCTGGCACATTACACAAAAAAAAATTTACTGAGATGTTAAACTATGGAATCCCCAATAGTACTCTTGACAGACCTATCTATTGTATTTTGCAGCCCTCCATTTCCTATTAATTTATAAGCTGCACCTATGATTGCAGTTTGTTTAGAAAGCTTTGGAAACATTATGTATTTTTCCCTAAAAATTAAAATAGTTGCTCTTTGACAATTTTTTGCTCTCTTTTAGCTTAATCGATGATTGCTAAAATTCTGGTGGTTGGTCCAGGATATTTGCTGAAATTATCCTTTCATATATTATTAGCTTTACTTTAAAGAACCAAAACTTTCAGCAACTGGGATAGACCATTTGCAAATTGATGTACAGTCCCAGACAGTGTATAATCTTGAAATTGTATGCTTGTAATATTAAGGCCCAACAAGCCAGCCTCACTACAAGCTCTTTTTGAATTATGTAGCCATTTCAGTGAATAATAGTCTGTAACCAACTTGATATTTATGCTTTAATTTATACTCTGAAATACTTAAAAGTTTATAGCTTCAAGACATTAACGCTCTGTCAAAGTGCAGTCCTGCTCCTGCTTTCTCAAAGTTTTACTCACATAAATTACAGGGTGTTCATCACCAATTTCATAAACCAGACTTAGTATGGCACTAATTGACATCAAGGATGCATCTATTTGTTTAATAAATATCTGATAAAATTATGATATTGAATTAATGGCTCAATTATTAGTTACATTTACAGTGTGTCAAATGAATCCTATGCTTCGTTGTTCCATCAAAGTCACTCTTTGGATCTTTCTAAAGCTGTAAATATGGCTCTGTTATGGATGCAAAGCTTTAATAAAACAGCAATATCAGCTGACCATTCCTAAAATAATTGAAAATCTAAAAACCTTAAGGTTGTGACATGGCTCAATCACCTCACCTTAAGTTTTTATGGTGTATTCCATTAACGTCTACAGTAAACCCTAGTTATTTAATTTTTTAAGAAGTGCCATTTTTGAAGTATAATTTTTAAATTTACTGCTGATGATTTTTGAAAACATCTTCCAAGTGTTCCAGACAATCTGTAAAATTCTTACTATAAACATTGATATCATCTAGGTAGATGAGTTTACACAACATTTTAGGATCACCCAACTTGACAATATTGCCCGTTGAAATGTAGACAGCACATTGCAAAGACCTTGAGGCATTCGTGTCATTTAGTATAATCCTCATCCATTGATAATTGCAAATTTTTTGATCCTCCTTAGGTAGTTCAATATGCCAGTACCTGGATATAAGATCCATTGCTAATTTAATTAAGCCCCTCCTAAGCGATCAAGAGCATCATTTAATTGCTATCTCAGGTATGAGTCCTTTTTTGTTGTTTTGTTCCGCTGAAGAAATATATGACAACTCAGTTGGATCCATCTTTCTTTTTTACAGTTAATAATGGACTTGCCCCAAGACATGAAGATGGAATCAATAACCTATATTGGAGTATTTTGCAACTTCATAAGCAACTATGGCCTCTCTTTTCCTGAGAGCATCTAATTGGCCACATTTAAATCAGAATTTGATCCCCAACATTCGCTTTGATGGAATATACCTTTGGCGCATCTGAGTTCACAATTGTCTTGTGCAAATACCTCAGAATATTGTTAAAAATAAAGGACCTTATCCTTTTGATCTTCTGAAATCCCATTAAGTTTCCTAATCAGATACAGCAAAAAATTGTCTTAGGTTTTGAGCCATCTGGTAATCACTGCTCAATCAGTGTGTTAAAATAATGGAAGGATAAAGTTCCTTGGTAGGAATTAAATGGGTATAGGCCATTATTTAATTATTTTCTCTCTGTATTGCCTATCCAATAGGTTAGTATTGAGTTGCTGACTGAATCTTATTGTCAGATATTCAATAGGGACATAATAATGTTAACACGCTTAATTTATTATGGATCATATCAGATATCATTGATTAGAGATCAGGAATATTTAAGCTTATGTAAAGCATAAGATCCGTAGTCTAGTGATTCCACTTTATAATATTTGACAATGATGACATGGGCTCAGGGGCTTTGTTAATTTGGTCATACTTGAAATAATAGCTGACTAAATGACCTGGGCATGTGGGCTTATTTGGTCTATGTCAGAATTAGTTTTTAATGTCAATCAAGTTTTCAATTGAATTAATTACTAATTAGTGGTACAAATTGTCTTAGTATGTGTTGGGATTTTTCCCATATTCCCAGACTGCTAGATTACCAGGAATCACTATGGGATAATTCTTAAGGCAAAGTAAATTAAAAATTGGTTGGCCCAAGTTTTGGAGTAACTATGTTCAGGAAAATTTTAGGATATTTGCCTGGTCATATCCATCAGGGAGCAATCTGGAAAAATACTCAAGATCTCAATGGGTGGAGTTGCCTATGAAATAGGGGCATATGATAGTAATTAACTATCAGGTTTACCAATTGGGATTGGTCAGGTTTCATCACCAACTGATTGGGAATGAATAGCAAGTTTTGAGGCGAGTGATGCCACCTGCAACTAGCGAATTGATTAGTTGGTGTGTGACCTGCCTTAATGGGTAGTAAGTCCCATTACCTAAGCAGGTCGCTAGCCAAATATGGTTGGTTTTCTTGGATCGAGAGTGTAACATTAGGGACACATTTTCCAACTTTTTTTAGGTCTCAAGAATATCTAATGACAGAATCCCAGCCAGGATGGGGAAGACCATCACTGCTGAGGTGAGGATAGGTGATTCAATGGCAACAGCTGCCGTTTCATCAAAGAGATGTCAACCAAGGGTTAGATGACCAAATCCCCACTATAAATTCCCTAGGATTCACTTATAATAAAAAAGTATTTATGAGAACAGATAAGAAGTTCTATAGTTTTCATTTTTTTATATAGTTTAATCAGTAAACTATTATCAGCTTTCAATTGTGCTATTATTCTCAAGGATATTATTGCTGTGTGCGATAATTGGGAGACTCTTAGTGAAAAGAGTAAAGATCTGAGTGGGGATCTAGAGAAGAAGGAGACACAATAGGGGATTGCTGCTGACTGTGTGTTGGACCAAAGAGACTGTCACCAGGGAATTTCAGCGAAGATCAGGTTGGACAGAATGAGGGAATGAATCTCTAGATCATGACATCTCAAGTATTTAATTGGGAATACTAGCCAAGCATTAGGCCAAGATATAAGAATTCATACTCAACTACAGATAATAGTCGTCATACTATCATCAAACAATAATTTAATATATTATACAACTTGGATGAAGTGCACAGTAAACCAAACTTGTGCAGTAAAAAGATTACTAGGGTTTTTTTGCAGATAATAACCAAATAAGTAAATTTTTACAGTATGTGCTGCTGATTGATTGAGATGAGTATCAGTTCAACTATTTGCAGATGCGTTTGAAAACGCTGTCTTGAGAATATTTCCAAGTTTGAGACTGACTCTGAGGCTGTTGAGATATCTTGAGTCAAAAGGATTGTAGACCCTCAAATGAACTCGTTACTTTCTCTGGCCAAGTTCCATTGAAATTGAGGCGTCATGGGTAAGATGTGGTGAACATCAAACCCTATTAAATATCTAAGTTGGTACTAATAAATCATCATTAACTATTACCACAAGTTTATCTTTTAATTTATAAGCTTTTTTGTATTTAATACTTTACGTTGTATTAAGTCAAGAATTTACTTAGGATCAGCAGGATCAGGGCAGCATGCCATCATCTAAGTAATGACAGAAGAATACGGCTTCAAGTGTAATTACCAAGGAGTTTATCTTAACTATAGTCACCATCTGGTCTATTGTCTTCATACAATAGACGTTCAAAACTCCACCTTACCGCAGAAGAACCAGCCATCCTTAATAGACCTAAAATTCAACAGTTAGCAACCAGTACCTGAATTTCACCATGGCCAGGGATTAAAACCCCTAGAACAACATATGGTTCATTTCTGTCTTTCTGCCATGGTGTGTGGACTTTGGCATACAGATATTCAGGATTTCCAACGTAGGGCCATCTTCATAATACAATGCCCCTTGAGATTAACAACCATTGGCCTTTGAGATTATAAGGGAATTTCCCAACATTTTTTAAGTTTGAGCAAGCGGCTTCTTTGAAAATCAACCAGTTTAACAATACTTCACTGGGATGATTCCATCTGCATATAACAAACTGATATGATAGCTTCTTCTACTTTGGGTGGATTTTTTTCCAGTTATAGAACATTAACAAAGTTAAACTTATAATTATGAGAGTATATATTTTAAAATCACACTGAACCCCAAACTGTCACATGAAGCCAGTGCAAACTTTTATCTCATAATTCTTATTTTGTAAGAGTATTGCTGGTGCTACGACAATGAGTGATCCAATGTAAAGGTAAAGTATTATATGCTACCAAAGAAGTAGTAGTTTTTAAGCCTACAGTTTTGTAGACCTTATTATGCTCCAAATCACGTGCAATTCAACTTTTTCACTAATTTTGTAGTGATAATGTTAATTGATCTCCGTTGTCAATGATGTTCAAGCCTTCATTTTGATTTCCCAAGGTATCTACATAAGTGTAATTGAGATAATTGTAAATACTGTTCACTTACAAAATAGCAGCATTTAATAGCCAAATCAAGAAACCAGAAATATTTTCAGCTATATCAGGGGAATTTCTTCTTAATGGTGATTATTGAAAGTTATATGTTGACATCATCCAAGGCACAGATATCTGGGTTTATGTATGCTTGCTTGTCTTAGAGATGCTTTGCATATGCTATGTCATCTCTTTAACTATTCTGTGCTCATTTACTTTTTATTTTAAAAAGGGTAATCACATGAGCCTCACTGTTCATTTTTTGATTTATGGAAGGGTTGAAAGGATTTATAAAAAGGTGTGCTATTTTTACTCCAATAACTTGTTCTACTAAATTAGGCATATCCTGGGCATAGGAAGAAATAGACTGTCTCTGGTCTAAACACATGGTCTTTTTCCCATTGGACGCAAGATTGTCTATAGGTACAGCCACATTGATATTGTTTTTTGATTCTGCAAAAAAATTAAAACCATGGCTTTTTTGCCACACTTAAAACAGGCGATCCAATTCTTTACATTTGCCGTTTTGTGTATCTTGAGATGAATTTGTACTGGCTCTGGTGTTGGATACTACTCTGTTATTGTCAGGAGACTTCATCACGTAATTTTTATTGCCTGTATTGGCATTCCAATAAGTTTTTGTTAGGGGTATCAGATTGTGTTCCCAAAAAGATTGTAAGAAGACTAATATCTTTGCAGTTTTTGTATCCAAATTCAAGGTTAAGATTATAGCCTGATGTATATCTTTATAGGGCTGAAGTGACAAAGTCAATATGATACTTGAATTACAATCATTTAAATCTACTGCCCCAGTGATTATCTGATTCTCTTGGTAGAGCCTGTCTGCAAAGTTATTGATGGTCTCATCCTTTTTGAATTGGAAGCACATATATTCTTGTTTATGCTTGGCAATGCATTCAAGGCTTCACAAATTACCCATAATGGCATTCTTTGCATCCATATAAGTTCATTCATCAGCGGTTAATCTAGGTAGGAAGTAATTTAGGTATTTTTTATCAAGACAGTTGATCATGGTAAGAGCCTTTTTGAAGTCTCCACATCCTACCATGGTCATCTCAAAAATTCTAAAGATGCGGGAACACAATTTTTTGGAATATAGAAATTTGGAGTTTCAAACTTCTACAATTTTCAAGGGGATTGTTGCCAGCATTTCCCATCTTGCTAGAGACTTGGCTGGTGATGATGATCATCATTCTGGATTAGCATTCAGATTTAGGCACAATTTTTAGGCTTTTGTAGCTGGATTTAATATGTTTTTCATTACAGATGAGGAACTATCTATAAACAGTCTAGTTTCGCCTTCTGTTTTTGCTTGACAACGGCATACAGTTCCTTCCAACTTTGATAAATGACCTGTAATTGTCTCCTCCAAACTATTACAGTTAAATTTCCATGCCGCTAATTTTTAATTTTTTGCCACATTTCATCTAACTCTTTAGTCAGTTGATGATATTGTCAAATTTTTCTCCAAAGATTCTACTAACATTGTGACTTAATCTTGCATCTTAATCGCTTCTGAATTTCTTTTTTTTAATGTCAGGCTTTACCCAATGCAAGGGAAGTCTCAACTCAGAGTCCCAAATGTCTAATAATTTTAGATGTCTTAGTATATAATTAAGTGTCAGTTTATTTAGCGATACATTCTCAGGGTGATGGGCCAAATTTTCCTGTAAAATAATATTCTGGAGCTCAATGGTTTGTTAAGTTAAAGGACTGGAATAATTAATATTAGCCCTGACGCCATATTGCTCTGACCAATCCCTTTACCAAATCTAAGTACTTGCCTAAATTCACTCAATAGAACTATGCTCAAGAATCTTATTTGACAAGCTTAGGCAATTACTCTTTATTTTTACAATTATCTACTTTAATCTAGCAGCTTTTCTTTCTCATAACAATCACTTTAGTTACTACAATTTGATTTGAACAGCAAATTTGGATAATCACACACAGAAAAGATGGGTGACTTTAATAACAAAAATAATACAACATGGGCGAGCGTCCTGGCAAGCGGTGCGCTTAATGGTGCAACTAAGGGCAAGAAACGCCCTGGAGGGGGACCAGGAACCTAAGCCATAAATAAATCGCAAACTCAGACACCGTCTGGGTTTATGGTATTTACTGTAAAGCACGCGCAATACATGTACATTCAATTCAACCAACCTTTGTCAAAGGTGGAACATGGGATCAGACTCTTCCTTGGGGATGAGTCACTGACCCTGTGGGAGAAAACATGTGAGGCACAGCCCTCACTTTTCCCTCACATGGTGTATGTAGCCACCAACAACATGGGCCATGGCTGGATCAATATTGGTTTCAAAACAGCCGATGAAGTCGATGCTGCAGCAAAAGTCTGTGTGGAAATTGCCCTCCCCAAGGGCAAAAAATTGTGTGCACCGCGTGCACCAGATGGAACAAAGTGAAAACTTTGTTCATCTCTTTTGACTCGCTCCCCACCAACCTTCCTTGTAAGGTAATAAAGGAGGAGCTCCACAAAGGTCTTGTGGCCTATGGAGAAATCCAACAACTCGAATTACAGCAATTTCGCTTAATGCCCAACCTGTGCACAGGCAAAGCTATCGCTGTAATCAACCCCTTCCCAGAAGTGGAAGAGGATTTATCCAGAATTTCCCGTGCAGCAGAATTTCACTTTGCAGATGGGGCCAGTCAGCTTTATTCTGAGTTACACCAGAACGCGCACCGCCCATTTGCAACCACTGTGGCTCACTGGGCCACAAGGAACATGCATGCCCTGTAAAAGAGGGCTTAATGGAAAATGATTTTGTGAAGAAGCTATGGATGAAGATAATGAAAACTTCACCAAAATGACTGATGGCCACCACCCATTCCGCTGGGGTGAAGATGGACTATACTCCATCATGGACCCAGTTACAAATAAACAGTGTAAAGCAGCACAAAAAGCCCGCAAGAGAGCAGCGGCTGAAGTGGTGGCACATGCAGAATCCGCCATTAACCATGGACAAATTCGGGAGGATATTTCAGATATTCACCAAACTAACTAATCAGAACAATATGCCCAGGTCGAAAATTTTCACAGTAACCAGACTGAGCCACAAAGCGTCATCAGTCATGCACATACTGAGGAACAATGCAAACGCAATTTGGGTGAAAATGTGGTGCACAATGCAACAAAGTTGAACCTCAAAATATAAATCCAATCAACAACCCGCATCAAATCAACATGAGACCTGTGCAGGAAAAGTTGATACAAATGCAAAAAACCGCAATTCCCTTGAATCATTGGGTCAGATCAAGGGAACCAACAATGGCAGTGAAAGAATTGGAGTACAGATGCGGAGCATGGCCAAAATGAGCCGTGGTGGGATAGGACCAGAGGGTCCTCCCAACTGCTCCTGAGGCGCCACAGGCACCTCAGTGTCAATAGGGATGTTAAATATCGCGGGAGCCAGGGCTCATACGTCCCAAGCCAAAAAGCTGGCATTCCTGCAAAAACCTCTTGTAGACATCTTGGCCATCCAAGAAACCCACTGCCTACAAGGGGAAGAAGAATCCTGGTCAACCAGGGTCGCACCATCACAATAAGTATGGACTTCTCACTGTGGGGTGATAGTCCAAAACAACAAAAAATATAAAATTACAAATTCATCATCACACTTGCACGGTCAAGTCCTGGTAGCAACAATCACATGCCAAGATGAAATAATTTTGTTAGCATATATCTACGCACCGTGCACTGCAACTGAGAGAAAAAAAAATTGAAAAAATTTCTACCCTCACCCTCCCACCAGATATCATCATGTTAGGCGATTTCAACTGCTGTGATAACCCCAATACAGATCGATGGCCTAATCCCAGGGGATACCCACCTGGACACATTGAATATCGCACAATGAAGGCATCTCTTGGCTTACAGGATGCTCTTCCTCCCAATTCACCAATCCTTCCCCATATGACAAGACCCAACATACGTGAAGGTCTGCTCATATCAATGAGTCATATTGACCACATCCTCATCCCACAATCCCACCGCTCAAGAATCTCTAAATTTACAACAAAAAAGATCAATTTTTCTGATCACCGATTAGTTACGGTGCAGTTAGTGCCAACCCAATCCCACACACAGGTGTCGCCTTGGAGAAAGCTTCACCCAGAAAATATAAGGTTGCCTGAGATATCTGACTGGGTTGAAAACAAGGCTACAAACCCAGAATTCACAGCCCCATTCACTTTGGATCCCATCGGAACATGGGAAATTTTCAAAAAAGATTTAATCAACAAAACCTGACATATTGCATCACGCAAGTACACCGCAAACATAGCTACAATCAAGCGTACCTTAGCAGAACTAGACCACCTGGAAATAAATACTCCAAGATCTGGCTATAGCCCTAATTGGGGACACAAATGGGCAGAAATTTCAGCCCAACTTAACAATCTCATCTTTTCACCAACACAGAATCAAAGTATTGAACAAAGGTAAGTTCATAAAGGAAGGCGAAACCTGTTTGACATACTTTTTCCGCCAATTCCACTCCTGCAGAAACCAGCCCACGTGCACACAGGTCCGCAAGACCAACGGCATTGTGGCAACTGACCCTGAGGAGGTCAAGGCGGAAGTACACCGCTATTACACTGAATTATATCTTGATATGCCAACAGATCCACAAAAAATTAAAAAATTTATTCAAACTGCCAAGATACAAAGTACACCACCAAATTACAATATACTATCCCATATTACATGGGAGGAGCTTTGGGAAACAATCCGCGGTGCACCACGTAGGAAATGCCCAGGGCCTGATGGGATACCCTACTAATTTTACAAAAAATATTTTCAACAAATCGCCCCCCTCCTATTGGCGTCAATGAACCAGAGTTTGTTGGAAACACGCCTATTACCAGGAGGCCATGAATCCTACGTTATAACCTTGTATAAAAAGGGTGACAAGTTGGACCTGGCCAACTGGCGCCCAATTGCACTCTCCAACACTGACACAAAAATTCTAACAAAAATTCTAGCAGCTAGATTTAGCGCAATTGTATCTGACGTCCTATCACCCAACCAGTTTGGGTTTATACCAGGGCGTTCAATATGGAACAACATTCACCCTGTTGCAAATATTTGCCAATCCAAAGCAACTGGTGCCCTGGTCTTCTTGGATCAGGAAAAGGCGTATGACCGTGTTAGCTGGCCATACCTAAAAGAATGTCTACATGCCTTCAAACTCCCACCAAGATTCATAAAATGGGCGATGCTCCTAACAGAATCTGCAGCCATGGCTGTATGCGGCCCTGGATTCCTAACAAACAAGATTAAACCACACAGAGGGCTCAAACAAGGAGATCCCCTCAGCCCACTGCTATACAATTTCAGCTTTGATCCGCTCCTCCGAGTAACTGACTCACGTCTCATGGGGACAACCGCACAAGGACAACCAACAGTCAAGATACTGGCCTTTGCAGATGACTGCGTAGCAGGTATAGCAAACAATGAAGATGCCCGACAGCTGGAACGCACTCTAGAGGAATACTCCAAGGTGAGCAATGCATCGCTCAACAAAAGAAAGACTGAAATCATCCTCTTAGCAAATACACAAACAACTGGGCCACAACGTCAGAACCTCACACCAACACTCGAAGAAAAAACCCTATATATTACCCTTTGCAACACCTCCCATCACCACTCCTGTCTGACACCTTGGAATCTGGCTAGAATCAGGGGGATATGCTAATGAGACAATGGAAAGTAACCTGTTACAACGGGTATCCAAACGCGTCGCCTCCCTCAAGGGAAGAGCCCCAGGATTAACAGGATGAGTTACAGTTGCTAACTCGCTCATCCTCCCAATACTGTGGTACCAGGCCC
Organism: Massospora cicadina; assembly: GCA_022478985.1. Lineage (NCBI taxonomy): Eukaryota > Fungi > Entomophthoromycota > Entomophthoromycetes > Entomophthorales > Entomophthoraceae > Massospora > Massospora cicadina. The sequence continues at coordinate 9,724 of JAKSZP010005885.1, read as the reverse complement.
ATGCGATAGCCTTCTCACCTACCTTTATAGCCTCAATTTGCGCGCTTATCCAGGGCTGGCTGTGGCCTGGCTCTCACCCTCCTATACAGATGGAAACACTATTTGGCCCACGCTCAAGTGGAGGCATGGGACTAATAGATTTTGAGAGCCATGCCATTAACATCCTAGGTACCTGGATAAAGGAAATCCTTGCTCCAGACCTCCCACAACAACATTGGTCCATAGCAGCAAGGACTAACTTTGCACAGGCGCTCAAATTAACCAACCCACATAGTCTACCCAGACTACTTTCATACCTTGCCAAGCACCCTACTGCAACGGGTCCACATGGAACCTCCCCTCATTTCAAACATATCCTCTGAACTATCCGCCATATGGGATGGACCATAGAGAACATGGGTACTATACAGGGAAGGAGATGACCCAGCCCCCAATTCAAATTAAGAAACCCAGAAAACCACCCCCAGAGGGATATGCTTGCAACAACCCCAAGCATAGCTAGGATAGAATACCTAGATATGCTGGACATTCCCTATGATTTAACCACACAGAAGGTAATGTGGAAAATGACTCACCACCCACTCCTACAGCCAAGGATAAGAGCAAACGCCTGGCTCTGTTTGAGAAGGACCTATAGGAAGGCGGACCGCTCCAACTCCCTCCACAAAACATGTGCAGTATGTGGAGGTGAGGGATCCCTACATCACCGCCTAGAAACATGCCCCCCAACTAAAGCTATATGGCAGGAAGTCGCACGCCTGCTCAAGATTCAAAACGAACAGGAATTCTTGATATCAAAGAGTATCTTTGCGCTCCAGATCGAGTCACCAATCCCATCTACACTCTGCTCCCTAATAATACCCATTGCAATGTGGACAATACACACAATTGCATTAAATGCATTCAAGGGCAAGGTCCCAACCATTCATGGGATCATTAACAGATTCCATGTCCACTTACTAGAGCACTTCCAAGCCTGGCTCTATGGATATATGAGACCAAGACAAAAAGCGCTCATAGAATCATGGTTCCCACTCTAGTTCCTCCACACAGACCCTTTCCTTCACACCTGCTCCATAGCAGGGGAAACCCTCTCAGAGTAGTGCACCAACCCCCCATACCTGGCAGTCCCGCTGGCAACAGGGGTAACTTGAGTACCCTGGGGTGCCCAATTTTTATATTTCTTAGTTTTTCTCTTAGTTTCACATATATTTGGTAATGTCTGTCCCCTGGTCAGCTTACCTCAGTTAAATAAAATACTTTAATCTAGCACTGATAAATTGCTAGAAGGGTATGAGATAGAGGACTTTTTACCACTTATATTATTTAAGATTCTAAAGTCAATCTCTTGATCTATGCACCATCTAGGAAGTCCTGCGAAACTTTGGCCCCATTTCAAGACTTTTGCAACATAATAAGCATGCTCTACATGAGATTGCTAGGTTTTCTACAGATAAGCATCAGCGAGAAGCTCCAAAACTGAAACCCAACAGTCATAGAACTTCCCTAGAATTAACTCTCCATGAATATTTTGCTTGCTTAATAAATACAGAGTCCAAAATAGGACTTTATGACTTTTTATTCAGCCCAAACTCCCTTATTTTAAGGCTAATTCAGAATTTTTGGGTTTTTGACAAGAAGTTGAAAATTCATGATACTCTTTAAGCATTGGTGGTTGCTTCATAAGATGATGTATCAATGCATTATGTTGCACCAGAGTCAGTAGTATATCAGCCCCTTTTACACATTTTAATCAATAATCTTTCCTTCAGCTTCATGATAATTAAAGTACATAACATATATTCACTGAAAAGTGTAACCATTTTTCTTCAATAGTACCATAAAAATATTGCTTAGTTTGGTGTCTTGCTCAGTAACTAATTTTTACTTGATTTTTTGCTTGTAGCACACTTTATGAAGCTGAAACAAGCCCTCATTAATCAGATAAAAGCTAGCCTCAAGATTAGTACTAAGTTGAAAAAACAAATGCTATTCTCTCAAGTATACAAATTTAAATCAGTAATTATTACTTTCTGTCTGGATTATAAAAATCACATATCGCAAATGGTTGGTTGTTCATAGTTGGCGAGATAAACATTAAGCTGTCCTCTATTGTGCATGAACCTGTCTAATAAGGAATGTGAAAGTGTAAGAAATTTCCTTGGGTTGTCTAGTACTAAAAAAAAAAAAAAAGTAAGAAATTTCTTTCCCTGTTTTCTCTTTCTTCTTGGTTTTTTGGGCAAGGAAAAAGGCCGCAGGCTTTGTTAATAGTATCAGTGGAAAGCAGATGGAATCCTTGCATCAGTTGTTCGTTCAACTCTATATTCTCTCCTAAATTCACTCCATGGGTTTTTCAAGGATTATGACAGTGGTTTCTGCCCATTATACTCCAAGTTTTACTTTTTTGGGGTCCTTGCGCTCAACTAATTATAATTGAAAATCATCTATTTACTAGATGGTTTGCCACTCATACATTTGTCTTCATATTTTTAAGATAATTTTAAATCAAAAGCACTTTTGTAGTGATCACCACTTATTAAAATATGGCAACTATGTAGGTTTTTAAAATGACTTAGTTGTTAAGTAAAATTCGTGCTGTTTGGGTTCCAGAATTATGATCTGAGCCAACTATGGTTCAATTAAAACTTAACCAAAATTTTGTGAAATTTTTATTATAAAACTAGTATTGATAATACAAAGTGTTTTATTATATATATTATTTATAGATATATATATATCATGGCAATTTAATGCCCATTTATTAGAATTTTTGGCAGTGGCCACTGGAGAATAATATTACTTTATCATTGACCTGTAGCATTCAACATGCTATTGGTCAGAACTTTTACCAACATAAATAAAAGTTGAAGAAATTGAACTTGTAAGTTTGGTAAATTAAAGTTATTGGAAATTTAACCCATTACTTTTGGAAGTTTGTTCATCATATTTGCAATAATTGTTCCTTTAATTAATAAGCATAAATGATAGTCTGGAGGTTCTGAATGGGAATCTTAAAACATCAAAACTAGTTAATTAAATCAACATCCATTCCTGATAATATAAAGAACTGACTTTGGAACATTAAATAAGAATTACAAATCTGGTTAAAACCCCAACAGCATTGCATAATGATGGACATGTTTTTGGGTTTCTACTTTCACCGTTGCATATAAATCTTGGTATAATATTGCAATGTCACAAGGTGGTCACTCTGATAGCTTATATAATGCTCAAATACTACATATTTTTAGTGGCTAAGAGTTAAACCTCAATTATAGCAAGGTATGAGATATAATATGTGAACATATATATAAAGTTATTCTAATTAGTCCGTATACTTGCAATAGTTTATTTTTTCTCTTCCATAATTACAAAGAGAGAATAGGGAAACAGATTTATTTATGCTACTTTTAAAATATGGCTGATCCAAAAAGACAAATATAGTGGTTTTTGATTAGCTTACTTTATTTTTTTGATTAAGGAATTCAATATTTTAAGTAAAGTTCTCAATTAAACTTTACACACATTTCACAACGATTAAACTTACTTCAAAGCTTATAACCCAAGTACATAGGATATTATCACGTATAAAGAGATTATATGATTAGTCATTAATACCAAACTTCCTCTTCTATATATCTTAACATGTATATAATAACTAAATCTTAAACATGCATATACTATGAAATTCATATAAAAATAGTGATTTATTGGAGCAAATGCATTTTCATCATATTTACAAGTTAAGAAACTTTAATTAATGACTTAAGGCTAAAATGTTTTATAATCTAAACCAGAGGTTATATTATTATTGTGCAAGAAAATAGTAAGCAAACAAAGAGAAGGATCTTATAGCCATAGAGTTTTTGACTTTCAAAAAAAAGGTATAAAGGACGAAAATCATATCGGCTAGTACTCTAATTATTGTAGTTACTTTGGTTTTTAATCTAGAGAAGACGTGTGTCACTTTTATACTTCATCTACCTTGTAACATCTAGTCAAAAAACAACCATTGTAACTTTATGACTTTAATCGGTATTATGTCATTTTTACTCATATCTTAGTACTAGAATCTTTTATATATGCTATTTTACACTTTAGAGGCTTAAATCAACAACGCATCAATCCCATTATGTACAACCTATCCATTGGCTTAGTATAAGAAGTAAATTGAGATACAAATAAAGGGGATAAGTGAGATGAAGTTTTATTAATGAGTAACCAATTACAAATGATATTATAATCCATTTTAAGTTTTGTTCCTCAACACTTTCAATTTTATTTATCAGAAAATCTAACGAGAACTATTTTCAAACCTATAATTTTTCTGTGGCATAATCCTTTTTATACAATACTAAAGAAACAAAAGTATAATCACTATAGCAAAAAAGGCAATTTAACATGAAATGTTGAAAAATCTCCCTTCTAAAGAACTTTATCATACACATGAATGATGCTTTAACAAAACTGTATAAGGATTATCCTATTTTAAAGTGTTGGATGAAGGGGAGAAATGGCAAGCCATTTTGGTAAAGGGTTTAGGAGTCCTGAAGCGCCTATTATAGGAATTTTTATTAACTGTAAATAAATGCTAGGGACGTTCTAATGCCTGGCAATATTATAAAGATAAACAAGCTACTAGCTTGCCAATGAAAAAGGTAGTATGGACAGTAACAAATGTAAAAACAACCAAATTACCTATAGTCAACAAGGGTGCATGTCATTGGCAGGGATTTTCATAACAAGATCTACACTTGAAAAGAAATATCATGTTTGTTAGGCATTTCTATACTTTTAGGGGTGGATTTGACTGATCCCGAAGGCTTGGGACATGACACTAATTCTAAGTTGCTTTTTTGTCTTCACCTCAAAATAAAACTTCAAATTAATAAAAGATTTACTCATATACCTTACCTTGACAACATTTTGAATAAAGTATATCAAGAAGTTAAATATATGAAGGGAGGATACCCCAGTGGTAGAGTATGGACCCTCTACCACTGCCTCCCAAGCTCGATCCCGGTAATGGACTTTGGGTAGGGGACGATTTTGACTGTTGGTTTTGCGCGCCGATGCCCCAAACCGAGATAGCGAATAGCAAAGGCGGTCCATGGAGTTCCTGGCCTATCATACGCCACGCATGGAGGTTTTCCGGGTTTTATCCTCCTTTCCCATTTTTCTTCACTTCCCTAATCGGTGCGGTACTGTCCCCAGGTCGGCCCACCTTGAATAAAATTTAAATTTAAAAAAGTTAAATATATGGTATCAAGAATTATAGATTGAGAAACACAGTACATATAAAAATTCCCAATCAAGTATTGTACCTTAACTAAAGAACTATGCAGTAGCATAGCTAATTTTGTGTCCATCATATTTTTTCTTGACCACGCTCTAAAATATTAACAATATTAGATAATAGAAGTAAAAAGCTTATGAACTGATTTATAAAAATCAAAAGATGCCCCATATTAATTGGATTAATTAAAACGATTGTTATTTCAATTAGATTAGAACTACTGGAAGCAGCTACATAAATTAGTTGGCCCTAAACATGGCATCAAATATCATATTAAAAATCTATACTACTTTATCTGAGTTAAAAACATGCTGTTTATACTTAGGTTAAAAAGAAAGAAAATAAGTTTATGATACATATAATTTTTAATTTAATTTTATTTGAGGTGGGCTGACCTGGGGATGATACCGCACCGATGAAGGGAAGTGAAGAAAATGGGAAAGGAGGATAAAACCCGGAAAACCTCCATGCGCGGTGTATGATAGGCCAGGAACTCCATGGACCGCCTTTGCTATCTTGGTTCGGGGCATTGGTGCGCAACGCCAACACAGTCATAATTGTCCCCTACCCAAAGTTCACTACCGGGATTGAACTTGGGGAGGCAGCGGTAGAGGTCCCTATTCTACCACTGGGGTATCCTCCCCTATGGTACATATAATTTTAAGCTTACTTATAAGCTAACAATTAAGTTTCAAGATACTATAGTATATTGCTAATCTAATGGAAATTAACTAAAACTCAAAATGGCATATACTTATCTTTCTATCCTTACAATAATGATAAAATCTTGTGGAACTTCAGGCTTAGAATTTATGTTATGTTACAATATAAATATGTCTTTTATATTGTATTAACCAAACAATATGTTTTGTAATTAACTAGCTGAATAAGTATAATGTAAGGTGCTTCTTTTTCTGAGAAATTATTATCTGAACATACAGCTTTACATATTTTTATCCATATATGATAAAGCAAAGTGTTGAGTTTTTATTATTTTCTGAAGGCTGATCTTGTTAAAACCTAGACATTTATCAATTGCATAGGCTCCAGCATAATCTCCTAATAGACTTCTTATTTCCTAGGAAAATCTCTTTGCGGGTTTTTTTTCACCAATATTAATCTCTGTTACTATCAACAGGTAAGATCACTAATGAAAACTAGGCAAAAATTTCAACTAAAATGAAAAACTTCTTTAATTTCAGTGTTCAGGGGCTATGGGTTTAGTGCAGTCTGGAATTAGGGAAAGTACAGAATTTTAAAATCAGTGAAGTGTAATGGAAAAATTCCGCTGAACCCAATCTTTTCTGATTGATTTTCCAGTTTTAAACAATCCCCAACTAGCAAGATATTTCTCAATTGTTCAGCATTCTGGGAGTAGTTTAAGCATTTTATGGATCATCCTGGAATTCATTGGTCCTAGCAGTTTCAATCACTTCCAGGGTGGCGGAACTCCCTTGAGTGGGTGGTGAATTATCCACCACCCAAAGTTCATTTGATTAAGCCCAAAACCTATCACTCTTAACAATCCCCCCCTCAAGATCTTGCCAAGGAGGGACATACCTTCAGAGGTCTCTGGCGTGGACTTGATTTATAATGGAGCCTAATTGTATGTAAACAATTGAATACTCTGGTCCTCAATGGTAGATCATACAGTATAGTCCAGACCATAGCATATCAACTTTATGAACCTGATCTGGCCGGTGGTAATACAACAATATCAGATCCCCTAATTGGTACTCAGCAAAATTGGGTTTTAAGCGTGGCTTCAATCCACCTCTCATTTACCAATAGTCCCCATGAACTTGGCAGCTAAGGCTCATAGACAAAATTATTCATCCACCAGCCTTTTCATTGCAAGCTCATCTGATTCTAGGGCAGAGGTCTCAAAAATGGGTTGTTCACTTGAGGGCAGGACTGTTTCCTGACCTTATAGCTTTTTAAAATGGTGGCATCTGAATAGCACAATGATAGCTCACACGGTATGCCAATAGAGCTGCCAGGAGATATTAATTCCACTGTGATGGGTCATATTGGGTCATTTTGTGGAGAATAGCAACTAGAGTTCCATTTGCCCGTTCCATTGGTCTATTGATAGCAGAATGATAGGGAGCATTGAAGGAAGAATAATTGCCTATCAACCAATTAAGGTCAATGGTTATTTAAAATTTGAAGTTGGTGCATTATCATACAGCAGTACCTTTGGGCTACCATGGCGGGTGAAAACTTGTTTAAGTAAAAAGGAATTGGTTGCTTTAGATTGAGCGAGGTAATGGAGTTGGCCTCAACCCATTTAGAAATTGTCAACCGCCAGTATGATATACTTGTGATCATACATCACTGTAAGTAGTGGACTGGCAACATCAATGCTAACAGTAGTAAATGGGGTGATAGGACCCACGAGCTGATGTTGATAAAGCGGATTGGGAGGTTTCTGACAGGCACAAGTAAGACAGGAATTGATAACTTCTTGAATTGACACAATCAACCCTTCCCAATAAAATCACTCTTTTATCCACTGTTGGGTTTTCCGGAAAGCGCTATGTCCTAAAGTTGCATAACTCCATTGCTGTCTCCATTCTAGCTGTGGGTAAGACAAACGGCAACCAAGAGGGTCCAACTTATTTATATAACATCCCATCTTCAATTCAGGTATGCTCAGCCATTTATCTTCAGTTGTTGCTGAATTGTAGGAGTCTCTTGGCTCAATACCTTTGGTTTCTCAATCAAATCATAGAGTCAATCTTCTTCACAGGTGTATAGGGTCAAAATAGGTAGTCAAGACAAACCATCAGCGTTCTGGTGTATCATTCCCACATGATGAATGATGGTGAAGTCGTAACTCTGAAGTTTGAGTGTCCAGTAGGCCAGTATTCCATCTGGGTCCTTCTTTTGCTGTAGCATTGCAGGGAAGCATATCCATAACTACTGTTAAATAACTATTGTATAGAAAAGGTGGAAGTTCTTAATATCCAACATAAAAGCTAATCTTACACTCTTAGAGATGCTGTAATTACTAACCGCTAAGTTAGGGCTTTACTGAAGTACATTATAGGGTGATCAATTTGGTTTGCATCGAGCTGCACTATGATGTCCCCAATAGCCACGTCACTAGTGTCAGTCAAAAGGACAAAGGGTTTGTTGTACTTGGGATGGATCAATAAAGGGGCAGTTGCAAGGGCTTTCCTCAGGATGTCAAATGCTTGTTGTTGAGACTCTTCCCATTGGAACGGAATCACTTTGCTGAGCAAGTATGTCAACAGTTCCGCAAACTCAGAAAATTGGGGGATAAACTGCCAGTAATAGCCAACCATTCTGAGGAATACCTGTATATTGCATAGGCTGGAGGGCTGAGTCATCTTCTAAATAGTGATTAATTATCAGGCAATGGCGAGATTCCTTCATGGGTAACCTTATGGCCAAGGAAGTCCATGTCAGTATGGAAGAACTGAAATATGGAAGGTTTTAGCTTGAGCGAATTGGAGCGGAAATGTTCAAATACCTCTTTCAAATGAGCGAGTTTGGTCAAAAGTTCAGGGAACATGGTCACATCATCAAGGTATATTAACACACAGGACATCTTCAGGTCCTTTAACAGGCACAATTGCCCTTTGAAAAGTGTCTGGGGCGTTACATAGTCCCTTTGGCATTCTCATAGGTTTAAACAGCCTCTCACTTGCAATGAGGGCGCATTTCTCACAATCCTTTGCCGCAAAATAGATCTGCCAGTATCCACTAGTCAGATTCATAGCCAAAAAGAATTTGGATCTGGTCAAGGGTCGTAAAAAATTATCAATCAGGGATAGAGGATAACTGTCCTTCCAGGTAAGGGCATTCAGATAGTAGTAGTCCATTACTAACTGATGCCCCCCTTCCTTCTTTTGTATAAGCAACAAGGGTGATGCGCATGAACTTTAGTAAGGATTAAGCAATCCAGCGTCCAGTAATAGCTTTAGCTCCTTTGCCAGCTGGGCTTCTTCAACCTTTAACTTCTAGTAGGGTTAAGTGCGGATTGGGTGTGAGCCATCTGTAACCACTCAATGCTTTACCCCTTTCTTCATTCAAATGTCTTAAAAACTCTTCTTGAATATACATCACACTCCTCAATTAGCGCATCTGCTTGTTGTTGCTGCTCTAATGGGAGGGTATCACCTATTTTTACTTTGACAAGGCCTATGGTAGTGTCCTCATCAATCTTTCAGGTCATGTAGATTCCCACACCTATATTGGATTTAACTTGATCAGCGAGTAGGTTCCAAACATATGCAACAGGTTAGTTTCAAGTTATTTGCATAGATTAATTAGTAAAATTGGCCATTAATGCGGTCAAAGGCCCCATATAGTTAGGAACGGCACCCCCAAGAAGGTCAGAGGCTAATGAATGGCTGGGTTAGGATCTCCCAGATGTCCTAACAAATGGTTAGGTGAATT